>JAPKLW010000539.1:393001-404729 GCA_026898455.1 Plectranthus barbatus
TATCTCAACGAACCAGCCAACGGCCACTTTGCGGGAAAATCGGAGCTGCCACACCACGATGAGGAGTTCGGACGGTTGAGAATGGCACGGAAACCCTAGGGTTTCCGTGTCCCTATAAATAGATCCCTAGACCCATTGTAAAGGGGAGGATTTTTTTACTAACAAGAGCATACACCGAAGTTTTTCACATTATTGTTCTGCTATTTCCCGTCTTAAACACAAATCTTCTAGATCGGATTAGGAATTTTATTAGAAGTGTTTCTTGTTATTCCGATTAGGTCAGCAGAGTCTGTCATTCACACTGTAAAAAGCCTTCATTTTATATTATAGTTCTCGGGGCTCCGATTCATAACAAAATCGAACCTCAACAATTTGGCGCCCACCGTGGGGCCTCGAGAACAATTTTCACTTTCTTTTTGCAGGAATGGCGGACGACCCAGGTAACACCTATGTGGAAGGTGTCGATGATCAGAGGACTGCCCCGACCGAAGGACAAGGCCGGGGATCCAATCTTGGAGCCGGACGAGGGGCTCCGACGGGAGCAGGCCGAGGGGTCCCAGCGGTATCAGGACGGGGGCGAGCCGCCGCAGTAGGTGGCGGAGCTCCACGCACATCCAACCCAGCCGGGACAGTGAACGACTTGATGAAGGAGTTCAACGCCACTCCACTCGGAGATCTGGCATTCCTACCGCCACCACCTCATGTACTTCAAAGTCCCGATGTTTCAAGGTTGGTGACGCAGGTGCAGAGAGCACAAGGCGCGCTAGAAGAGATGGCGAGGAGGTACGAGCTCCCCGAAAGAGAGAATCGGAGGCTGCAGTTGCAGAGTAACAACAGACATCCGATTGTCGAGGAGCCCCGAAGCACGGAGAGGAGCATTGGTAACACCGCGAGGAATCTGGAAACAGATTTTAATCGTACTGAGGGGGTACCCACCGAGAGAACCCCGGAAGATCCACTAGCGCTCGAGAACCAGACTGGACGGCTGAGCCGATCGGACCTTCAGGCCATCCAACAGATTGAACGGAGATTTGAGCAGAGATTCGGTCACCTCGAATCGCTGCTATCCAGGATCCCAGGGCTCCCCGCACCAGAGAAGACTATCCCTAGAGAAAGCTACGCGGAATCCCCTTTTTCACCAGACATCGTCGGGGCCGAACTTCCCGCCAGGTTCGCCCCACCTAGTTTCGTCCTCTATGATGGAACTTCAGATCCGGAGAACCATATAGCCGTCTACCGGCAGAAGATGCTGGCGCTAGCAATTCCGGGCGCCTTGATGGAGGCGTGCATGTGCAAAAGTTTCGGATCGAGCCTGACCGGCCCTGCCCTCCAATGGTTTATAAACTTGCCTCGGAGCTCAATATCCACTTTTGCCGAACTACATCAGTTGTTCCTGCGACAGTACTCAAGCAGCAGACGCCTCGACAAACATCCGGATGATCTTTATGTCGTAATCCAGAGGCCGGGAGAACCTCTGAGGGCGTATCTCTCGAGATTTAACAAAGAACTGGGAGCCCGCCGCCTACAGGTGCAGGGGGACTCACAACTAGTGGTCATGCAGGTGGAGGACCACTTCCAGGTTAAAGAGCCCAGGTTACAAAAATACTACGACCTGGCCCGAAAGATGGGGGAAGAATTTGAAGATTGTGAAGTAAAACACATAGCCCGAGAGGAAAACGCCGAGGCGGATGCATTGGCAAATCTAGCCTCCTCTAAACAAGTGAAGCAGAACAGACCTATCATAATATCCTGGGCCGAAGAGCCGACCGCGCCAGAAATTGAAGTCATGGACCTAACAATTGGAGAGTCGTGGATAGAGCCGATACTAAAGTATCTCGAGTCAGGGATCCTGCCCGAGATCGAACTGAGGCGGTACAATTGACCAGGCTAGCGGCTAAATATACAATTCATGGCGGAAACATGTACCGAAGGTCGATCGAAGGACCACTTCTCAAGTGCCTCGAACCTGCAGCAGGGCAGGCGATCCTCATAGGGATCCACGAAGGAGATTGCGGAAGCCACCAAGGGGCTAGACCGCTAGCACACAAAGTCATCTCGGCCGGTTTTTACTGGCCGACGTTGTGGAAAGACGCCAAGGACTACGTTTGGAGCTGCGAAGCGTGCCAGAGGTTCGAAGTGACGAATCAAAGCCATGCAGAACCACTCCACGCCACGGTCGCAACGTGGCCCTTCATGGCCTGGGGGATGTATATAGTAGGAAAGCTCCCGAAAGGGGTCGGACAGAAGGAGTACATCCTAGTAGCCACCGACTACTTCACCAAGTGGGTCGAGGCGGAAGCATTCGCCAATGTGAGAGAGCAGGAAGTAATCAAGTTCTTGTGGACCCACATCCTTTGCAGATTCGGAATACCAAAGGAGATCAGAACGGATAACGGCACACAATTCACAGGACGAAGAGTACAAAAATTCTGCGACCAATACAATATCAGGCTGGTATTCTCGACGCCAAGGTACCCGGAAGCTAATGGGCAAGCCGAGTCGACAAATAAAACTATCATGGCTAAAATAAAGAAAAGACTCGAAGCACACAAGGCGAAGTTGGTGGACGAATTACCTGGTGTCCTATGGGCTTATCGAACCACTCCAAGAACGTCAACAGGAAGCTCCCCCTTCGCCCTAGCCTACGGCGAAGAGGCTGTTATACCAGAAGAAATTCGAGGCGACAGTTTATGTGTGGAAGCTTGTCAAGAAGGAGAAAACTACGAAAAGTTGCTCAAAGATCTGGAGCTGATCGATGAAAAGAGAGACCAAGCACTACTTAGCATGGCTCAAAGAAGAAAGCAGGTCGAGAGATTTTTCAACAAGAAGGTTCGCATGCGGACCTTCAAGGAAGGAGACTGGGTACTAAGGAGGGTCTTCCAGAACACCAAAGATAAGAGTCAATGAAAGCTTGCACCCACATGGGAGGGCCCTTACAAAGTTACCAGAGTTGTGGGACGAGGAGCCTACCACCTAGACGACCACGACGGAAGGGAGATCGGGAACAGCTGGAATATCAAGCACCTTAAGAAGTATTACTTCTAAGGGAAACGAGGTCGACAGAGCTCAACCTCACAGATACGCCTTTATAACCCTACTTCGTTCTTATTACCCATTTTTTTATCCAAATCGATTACTGACTTGAGCATCGGAGGGGCGATGCTTCGGCATTGCCCAACCTCTCACGATTTCTTTTTCGCAGAAACACTAAGAAAAGCAAGCGAACCACCAACGGTGGGAAGAATCGAACTCGAACCAGATAAACGCACTTCATCCTATCTTATTTCAGTTTGTTTTTATCTTTTATCTTCGATCAAATCACTAACTTAAGCATCGGAGGGGCGATGCTTCGGCATCGCCCACCCTGACTATTATTAATTCAAACAGGCGCATAAAAATGAGACTGCAGGAAGGAAAACAAAGCATTTGAAACACAAGGATGGCAAATCATTCGCAGTACGAGAAATAAAATGTTTACTAGAAAAAGTAAATTGTTCAAACAGAAGAATTAAGAAGTTCAGAAAGCTTTAAAGACGTTCAGGCAACAGCGGAGTCGTCCGGAGTCGGGCCGGGTCCGTGGTTCGAGGACTGTCTCGGCAAAGTGGGGGGAGGTGATAAGGGCCTCGAAGTCCAGCCCTTCGCCCGTCTGCATGACGGCGATCCGCTCCTCGTACTTCTCCACCTCAGCTAAATAACTCTCACATTGAGACTTTAGCCGGGCATCGAGGGAGATGAGCTGATCGTTCCTCGACTTCAAATTGGCGATCAGTCTCGCCGAGTCCGCCTTGGCCACCGAAGCAGCCCTCGAGCGTCCGCGAGCTCAGCAGTTGCCACGTCCTCCTCCTTCTTCGCCGCTGTGGCCCTCGCCTCAGCCACGGCCACCCGCTCATCCGCCTGGTTGAGCTTCTCATTCAGTGAGTCGACATACTTCTTCAGAGAGTCGCGCTCCTTACGGAGCGCATAGATCTCTCCGACACAGTTGTTGCCGAATACATCGAGCTCACGGCGGATGGCGTCGAGCTCCACCTGGGCCTGCGAACCAGAACAAAACTTAAAAGAGCCTCCCACATTGACAAATACAAAAGTACGGGGCAGTATTCGGACCTGAAGCTGGAGGAGCTGGTACTGCGCCAGCCGCGCCTGGGCAGTCCCGGCCTGATCCACACCCGAAGGGTTCATCAGGATCTGCCGGGCGCGAACCAGGAAGGAGTCCACCACCGGGTCCGGGGGACTCGCCGTAGGGACCACGGTTCTCTCGGGGTCCTCATGCCTCGACCCGTGGTCCCCAGAACGATGGCGGCTACGGCGGTCGGAATCCTCCGACCTTCTCTCCTTCCGCCTTTCCCGATTGTCGGGCCTCGGCGGAGCCTCCTGGTGGGAGGTCTCAGTCAGCACCACCTCCTGGGGCTTGAAGGGCGGTGGAGGTAGGGGCGGCGGAGGCGGCGGCTTCTCGACCTCCACACATTTTGGTGGATTTGGAGGTCGGCGATGGGACTCCTCTTCTTCCCTTACCCTCTTCTTATCCCTGAGGACGGCCGCGACATGGTCCGCAAGGACCTGAGGGTGGCGGCGGGTCATTTCAGTCGGAAGGGCGTACAGCTCCCCCTTTCCGTTGAGATACGTCATCGAGGTGACGTAGCGCCCGTTCTGAACAATGGGCCACTCCCTATCGCCCACCGTGATATCGTAAGCACGGTCGACTCTGGCCTGCTCCTCCTGGGTGAGCTCCGGGCGAGGGTGATCTGCGAAAAAGAATAACGATTTCAGATAAGGTCGAAAAGAACAAAGCCGGTCCGCAGGGAACCAGAAACCCACGAATAGGGACACCGCCGTGTCGAATGAACTCGGGATGCTTCTCGTTCGTCCGGAGGTAAAAGAAGCTCGTCCACCAGTCTGGGGAGTTCGACGGAGGCTTCTTGATCAACGTGGAGTACCCGGTGGACCACCGGGTGAAGTAGTAGTAGTGCTTGTCAGCACACTGGTTGAAGCGGTACATGTAGTGCCACTCTCGAACCGACGGACATCCTAATCCTAGGTCCATCCACATCAAAAGCACCCCGACCAGGTGACACCAGCAATTCGGTGCGAGCTGAAAGGGAGAAAGGTTGTACGAGGCTAAGACATAATTTAAAACATAAAATAAATCACATAAGACATGCTCAAAAAAGAATAATTGCAACATGCTTATAAAAGTAAATAATTAAAGCAAGTAGGCATGCTTTCCTATTATTTACTAGTGCGCACATAATAAATCACATCATACGAGAAAACAATTAAATAAACAAATAAATATTTCTCGTGGCCCCTCAGATGCGATTACAAATTAAATCCTATCTATTACAAGGCTTTAATTTCAATACAGATCTTCAGAATTGGGCTCCCATTGAAAAACTGCAAACCGGGCTGCATAGTGGGCCAGAACTAGGGTTCACACCTGAACCAGGCCGCCTCCGGGCTGGAGAGCCCGAAAACAGGCCCAGCTCCCAAACCCTAGGGTTTGAGTGAAACCCTAGCCTCCTCCCACATTCCAGCCGCCGCCGCCGGTGACCACCACCACAGCCACGCCACCCACGCCAGCCACCACCTTTGCGTGCCGTCGCCGGCCGGAGCAGCCTTCGCCTATCGCACCTGGAGCCGCCGGGAGCTGCTGCAGCCGTGAGAGGAGAGCGAGACGCAGCTCGCCACTGCTGCGAACCGCCGCGTGCCTCCTGCGCGCGGCCTTGTCGTCCAGCGACACCACCTTCGTCGCCGTGGGAGGCGACTGAGAGAGAGCGGGAGGAGACCCGGCGGGGTGCGGCCCAGCCGCACGCGGCACAAACCCTAGGGTTTGTTGCAGCGCGCCGCTGCCACCCACGCTCTAGGGTTCCGCAGCGAACCCTCCTCGTTCGCCCGCTGCTGCACGTCGGAGAAGACGCCCCTGGCGGTCGGAGGAAGCGCGCGCGCCCGGTGGGAAGCAGCCCAGCCGCGCGCAGGCCAAACCCTAGGGTTTGTTGCTGCGCGCCGCCGCTTCCTTGCCTGCGCCGCCGTTTTCTGCCGTCACCGGTCGCCTGTGGCCGGTGGCTGGTGACGAATCATCTTCTTCGTTCTTCGTTCATGACTTCTCGTTCTTCTTCCGGATTTACAGATTTGAAAATAAAAATAATATAAAATAGATCTAGATCTATTACATTGATTTTCCCTATCAAATCTAACCACGGATTTTCTCGTGGTAAAAACAAATCCAAAAAAAACGAGAAGGCCACGAGAACAAAAACATCCACAACAATTTAAATCCATCCATGAACATACAAATTCATTTAATTGAATTTATTAAGGACAGAGCCTAAGAACTGGAACCTGGCTCTGATACCAATTGTAGGATTCGAGTCTACGGCCAACAACATGAGTTGTTATTTAATTCGCAGGACCGTTCTTAGGATATCAAAATATATACAATTAAATAAACCATGCGAATCATATGCATGCTCCTACAAATTAATTGCATCGGATGGATTAAGGATTATACCTTCTTCAATTGTTTGATCCACAGGACAGATCGGAGAATAATAACGATGAAGTTAGATCTGAAGCGAAATGGAACTCCTTCTTTGATTGTGTTCCTACAGATCTGATTTTCTGATCTGTTCCCTTGCTCCTTGGAAATCTGGTGAGGATTATCTACCAAGTTGAATCAGAAAGCCGGAGGATTTGATCAGAAAAATCCTCCTTCTGATTGCCGGAATAGTCGCCCCTCTCTCTCTCAATATTCTAATTGAATATTAGTTGTATACTGTGGTGGCTACTTCTGATCTGAGAGGGAAAGACTATTTATAGTGTTAGGGTTTTGAGAAACCATAACCCTAACTGGGCTTGAGCAGTGTGTGGGCCAGACCAGGGATCAAATGCAAATAATAAAGTGGGCCCTCTTTATTAATTAATCCTTCCTTGTTCAACCCAGAACATAATTAATTAATAAAACATTGTTTTAACCTTCACCACGGTAACAATGTTGACTCGCCCCTTTATTACCACGTTATTAGGAGCGGGTTGCATTAAACTAACATGATCCACATAATTAAGGTTTTAGACATTCATTAATTAATTTGGTTTATGACAATTAACCACAATTAATTAATATCTTATTTCCTGATTAATACCACTCACTCCTTTTCTCTTATGCTTGAACAAATCATTCAGCCTGCAGGACTTAGCATAAAGAACCTTGTGAGCTCATCAGGGAATGTCACCATCCTGAAACGGATATGCTTACCTATACGTCTAGCCTAAGCAAACCCCACACAAATTGCCAACACCCAAGATGCTGATATAAGAGTACATGTAAGACTCGCCATCCTAGCAAATCAAGGTGTAGTCAATTCATGTGTGCCCCTTATCCTTCAGTAAGGTTTAAGATCATAGGAAGTATATTAGGGATCTGGCTCATTCATATGTCAATGAGAATGACACATCCCACTGTTGATCCCATCAATACATAAACATGTACCGACACATCAAGTAGCTAGGATAAGCCCACTTGTGAGCTGATGTGCCGCAGCTTAAACCAACAGCCTATCCAGGGACTGTTTCAGCTGTGATACTGTTTATATCTCGCTAGGTCAAACGAACCATATGATCCTCTGTGATCTACAACACACCATATGGTCATCCCTATCTACGAGATAAAAGGATATTATAGTTCGTCGTATGTTCACATTTATCAGATAGCGAGATTTGTTGATGCAACACATAAATGAAGGCCAGTATACAAAACACTTAATCATTTATGATTTCTGTATACAATCCCAACACCAAAACCAAACCCCATGGCGGAGTAACAAATCGAAAAACCAGAGGGAAGAAAGAAATTTATTAACAAGAGAAAAATCAGTCAGAGATCTACCTGAGATGCAAAAGTGGGGAGAATTGCTTGCTAAAACACGATCGCGATGGAATTCTTGATCACCGGAAGTCGAAAATTGCCTTGCCGGAAATCGCACAAAATCGAAAGAAAGAGAGAAGAAGCTTTGGGAAAAGTGAGGGTCACGGTTCCCAAATGACGGTTATTAACTCGAAACGACCCCTCAACTTCTCCAAAACCGCACCCGGATTTCGCGGAAATTACACAACTGCCACTGATTTTTGCCGCCCTAATTTTAAACGCGTCAAAAGCAGTTCGCCAAAAAGCAGTTCGCCAGCGAACTCGGTTAAAATAGATCGACTAACATCGATATGATAGTAAAACTATCTGCGCTGGGTAGACACACCCAGACGCACAACATACAAGACCCCATAACTAAGAGTCTGACTCGCTAGGGGCTCACCAGCTGGCCAGGAAAATTATCGAGGCAGAACCCGAACTGCCCAAAAATAAACGCCGCGGATTCGGGCCCACGACGATGGCACCCGTAGCCGCCTTCCGGGGCTGCACGGGCCAGGACCCCCACAGAGGAAATTGGTCCTGGGAGCCAGGAGGTGCCTAAAAGGCACCCCAAAACAGTACCGAATTACTCTCGAAGTAGTTCGAAGGGCCGCAACTTGGGAAAACCTCCGTATACCGGACCATTAACTTTTGACTCAACTGACCATTCCGAAGGCCGATCAGCTGAGTCAAAGGGGCTATTGTTAGAGGTCCGGACCAGATCCGACCCGAACATCGGGCCAAGCTCGAACTACGGGCCAGGCCCATTATCGACCTCAGCGCGAGGACCTTCAGCTCGAACTAGAAGAATATCGGACAGCGAGTAGTTCGAAGGGCAAAAGCAGCTATGATTATGATAAAAGAAGCTCGATTTGGTTCCCCCATAATTCTATCCGGCTGAGCTGAACAAAAGAGGAGCTCGACGAGAGGAATGCGCGCGCAAGACCCCGTGAATATCTCAACGAACTAGCCAATGGCCACTTTGCGGGAAAATCGGAGCTGCCACACCACGATGAGGAGTTCGGACGGTTGAGAACAGCACGGAAACCCTAGGGTTTCCGTGTCCCTATAAATAGATCCCTAGACCCATTGTAAAGGGGAGGATTTTTTTACTGACAAGAGCATACACCGAAGTTTTTTACATTATTGTTCTGCTATTTCCCGTCTTAAACACAAATCTTCTAGATCGGATTAGGAATTTTATTAGAAGTGTTTCTTGTTATTCCGATTAGGTCAGCCGAGTCTGTCATTCACACTGTAAAAAGCCTTCATTTTATATTATAGTTCTCGGGGCTCCGATTCATAACAAAATCGAACCTCAACACTTATAGTGACAATTTCCGTCGCCATTAAAGACCATTTTTTTGTAGTGTAGTCCGAAGAAGAAGCAGCTCGCTCAAGAGGAGTCCGATTTAGTCAAATGATGATTTAATGAGGGAATTCGGTGCAAAGGGAATAAAGGGTGAACTGCCTAATGATCTGGAAGAGTCATTCAATGATGAGAGGTTATGATTGCGAGCTCTCTAGAAAATGCTTAAAAATGTATGCGGGAGATCGGGAATGTAATTATTGCTATCTAGCGAAAATATAGGGGGCGTTAGAGTTCGAGTATAGTTTATAAATACCAGTTGTAATCTCATTTTTGGACCCTGACTATTACATAAGATTCTTTGGCAATTAAAATCAATAAAATTTCAACACACAACATTTCTCTCTTAAATAACAAGCTCATCGCGTCGATCGTTCCATCGGGATTCAATTGTCATCATTCGAACGGTCTGAGTTAGTTTTAGATACATACGCAAATTAATTAATTTTGGCTATTTTCTGCATTTTCTATATTTTCTATCCTAAGAGTTCTCGGGGCCTCAATCCACAAAAATAACCCTCAACACATATTATTTTTACTATATCTAAGTAATATCTTTAATATTAAGTTAATTCATTTTTATTTAAAAAATATAAATTTAATTATAAATTAATTTTTTGATTGAATGTTTTATGTTTGTGCAACTAACAATTGCATAGGTGTTCAATTGCTAAAACATAACTTTTCATACGGCCGTAGAATACCTCTTGGTAGCCAGTATTTTTCATATTAGATGTCGTATTCATATCTTGGATATTTTGATGCAATTTGGGTTTTCTGCTATTGATTTATTGAGGAAACTATTTTCAAGGTGCGTGAAAATGTGAAACATATTATAGCATTTGAGGCATGCGTCAATATGTTCAGTGAAATTGTAAAGTAAATGAAATTATTATCTAAGAAACTTATTTTGGATGTTTGCACAAGGTGGAATGTAAAGTACTTTATGTTATCATCTGCTTTGGATTTTAAACATGTATTTCCGAAGTATCAACTTAGAGATAACTCATATGTGTCATTGCCCAATGAATCTCAATGGAAGAATGTTTAAGTAGTATGCTCTTTTCTTGAAAAATTTAATGATGTGACTGAATTGATTCTAGGTATCGAAGATTTATAATTTCATGAGTGTTGATTATTTTTAATATTTTTAATTGATAATATCATATACTTGTTTTTGATTTATGTTCTAAATATTCAACTAGTAATCTCTTTTTGCTCGAGCTTGTTCATATCAAGCAGTTATTGGTGAAGGATAGAGACGAAAGTGATGCATGCTTGATAGATATGATTAAAAAATGAGAGTGAAGTTCAATAAATACTTGGGAGATTGCAATTTGTTAATTTGTATTGCAGCCTTTTAGACCCCATAAATAAGATGAAATTGATTGAGTGGTGTGCTCATAATGTTTGCTCTGAAGCTGGTGGAGATGTGCTTGTATCAACTGTTTGTGGGTGATACGCAATCTCTGCAATGAGTATGATGAGAATCAAAGAGCTAACAATATTGGTAAAACAAGTGATGCTCAATTAGAAAGTTTAAGTTCTAGTGGGGTTTCAACTATTTGTGGAAGAAAGTCGAGAAGACACTTCGATAGTATTGTCCATATGCGTTCTGAGTTAGATTTATACTTTGAAGGAGTTTTTATGCATAATAGAAGCACATAATTTGATGTGATCTCATGGTGGAAAACAAATGATTTGAAGTTCAAAATCTTAACAAAGATGGCTTGTGATCTATCTAACCCAATAACTACTGTGGCTTCGGGGTCCGTTTTTTGTGCTGGTGGAAGGGTCATTGATCCACATTGTGCTTCTTTAAGAGTGGATACCGTGCAAATACTACTGTGAGCTGGAGATTGGCTTCGAGTACATTATGGGATTAAAGGGAAAACTATAAGTAAGTATTTTATTATAATGTTTAATATTTAGTTTTTCTAATTTTCTTTTAATTTTTTTCATTAATTTGCCTAAGTTATTGGTTGTATCTTTTTATTTTGAAGGATAAAACTAGTATTAAAGAGATTACATTTGATTGAATGCTTTCAAGATTCAAGATTTACGGTGGAAATTTTTCTCTAACTTTTACTTATGATTAATCCTCATAACATAGTTATTTTGTTTGAATTTCACATGATGAATTTTGCAAGGACTTATTGATCAAAATAGTAGATAGTTGAAATCTTTTTTCTTGTAAAAGAACTTTTACTTATAATTATTCCTCATAATATAATTATGTTTTTTATTTTGCACGATGACTTTTTCAAGAATTTAATCAAAACTGTTGATGGTTGATATTTGGTGGAGTTTGTTTGTTTTTTGGTTAGAGCAATTTGGACTTATGAAATGAATAATTTGTTTTGTGAAATTTGTTTAAAGCTAATTTTGTGAACTTATGAAATATTTAATTTGTTTAGTGAAGTTTGTTTGGAGCTAATGAGTCGACCTTATTGAAACAATTT
>JAPKLW010000539.1:404739-434325 GCA_026898455.1 Plectranthus barbatus
AGTGAAGTTTGTTTGGAGCTAATGAGTCGACCTTATTGAAACAATTTTGTAGATTGTTGGATGATTTTATATTATTTACACTAATGATGGAGCAATATATTTGCTAACATAATTGTTTGCATTTTATCATTACCATTTTAAGATTACACAACTGTTTGTATTTTATAAATTGCACAGGTTGTATTTAATCATTACAATATTTATATTTTATTGAAAAATCAAATTTTGTTAAATAAAGGAGCTTGAGCCGAACTCGAATTAAGCTTACAAAGTTGAATGGAGCTCGAAATTGAGCTCACAAGCTTAAGCTCGATTATAAAGTCAAGTAACTTGTCAAATCGAACTCGAGCTCCAATATTAAAATATTTTTCGAGTTCGAACAACTCACTACTCAGCTTGGGTTGGTTCGATTACACACCTAATTATTTATGTTTATAATTATTCATATTTCAAGAAAGTAAATTTTAGCCTCGGGCTTTGACAAAAAAAGCACACAAGTTTTTAGTTCTTAAAATTTAATTACTATTTCGATGAATCATAGAAATGGTGTGTCCTCAAACTTCATTAATAAAATTTTATTGTGACGATAAAATAAAATGGGCCTATTTTTTAGAATAAATAAAAATGAATTAGGGTTTAATTGATTAATAAATATTAAATAACAATAGAGAGAGAAGGGTGAACAGACAGTGAGACCGTAATCCGCCAAAAACGGGGGAAGTATGTGCATGTCACCTTCCACTCTGTGGGTCCCCCCCTCACATGCTACACCTCTTTTCTTTTCCCCCCTTTTCCCTAATTAAAATTATAACAAATTATTATTTTTAAATCTTATAAATTAATCCCAACATGTGTTATCACTCTCATACACCACTTTTACAAGTTGAAATAATTATGGAGGAATAATCATGATAATATTTTTAAGTACTCTATAACCATAATGGGCCTCACTATTGTAATCTCCAATTCTATAATTATTGTAAAAAAAATTGTAAAAAAAAAAAAAAATTCACTTAACAACATTTTCTATGATAATTAACAGAAACAATAATTTGTAAGGAAAAATGTGCTCAATTGAACATAAATTGTAGCACGATTACGACCTTTCATTTTCTATACTGAAATATTATATTAAGAATTGGTCTCTTAGAGATGGTTTCATATTTTTTTTATTGTGAGACGAAGTTTAATACATTATTTCATTTTTTAATATATTATTTTTTTTAACTGTAAAAAATTACATTATTTACAACAAAGAAATGCATCGTTTACAATAAAAAAAAATTTACATCATTTCAATAAATTAAAATACATCATTAAATTTGTCTCACAATAAAAATGATGAGACCGTCTCATACGAGAGTTTGCCTTATATTAAAAATAGGAAGGAAGCCACATACATAACTCAAATACATAACTAATTAATTATAGATAAAAAATTTAACCATCGTACACTCTAAATTCAGGATGAATTATTTTTATCTTTGTTTATGATGAAAGGATAAGCATATAATTATATATATTTTTTCTTTGATACATTGAGTCGGTAGCTAGAATCATCTATATAGAGTGCTTGAACACTAAGAAATTCTCAAATTTGACTCCCACAAATAATATTTGCAAGATTGTTATTGATTTTCAAGTTTTAAGAATTGACGAATCAATTGATAATAATCCATCTAAATTAAACTTTTATTTAAGTAGTATAGCTTTGCCTCCCAAATGGAGTGTGATAATTTGCAGAGATCTCAGCGAGGTTTTATTAAATTATGGATTAATCGATTTGAGCTAATTTGAGTTGAATTATTATTTTTTCTTTGTGCTAATTTTTGTTCCAACTTTACACGGTAAAGATCACGCACAACGTGGAGCTTTACGGGATCCCATCATCGGGATACATCAAATCCTATCATAGGACAAATCGGGTCCCACATCGAATCGAACCTGGCTCTGATACCATGTAAAGATCCCCACTTCTTCCTACAAAACTGGCTTGTAAGGAGAGGGGACCTCCACTATTATATAGTGGTATACTCCAAGGTCCATGACCGATGTGGGAAATTCGACATACACGCTTTTCAGTTCGGTTCATTTGAACGAACATGCTAATTTTGGATTACATCGATATCCGTATTTTCTATTGAAAAGAACAAGCTTGATCTTTTATTAATTTTTTTCTAGATTGAGCATAATATGCATATTGCAATGCATCTCACTTGTATTATTTGTAGCGTGTTGGAGTGTAGTTTATGAGATAGAGGTGACCAAATAGAGCCGGAACCACCATTAATGATTCGGAACTGGAACTGGAGTCATTTCTAAGGGGCTGGTTAAGATTTAAGATTTTTGAAACAGTTAAACCGTCGAGAATTTTAAAAAATTAAAGAAAAATTCAAATTACATTTTGGAACAAGCGAAAACTTTTTTTTTAATGAACAAATGAGATAATGCTACGATAGCTTGAACTTATAATAATGGTTCAAACGACCATTTTTAAAAAATATATATATATAAATAAAATGAATTTGCCAAATTACCTGTTCGGAATGGGAATCTTGTGAACTAGAACCAACAATTTATCGTTTTGATTCAAACCGGCTAAGGTTCCAGTTTTTTAAATCAGAACCGTAACTGAACCGGAAACAAAATCGTGACCACCCTTATATGCAGTGTATCTTAAAGAGAGAGGTTAGTGGATAACCAATTCCTCTTCATATTAAATCTTTTTTCATAATTACTGCAAATCATACGTAAAACTGGGCCTGTGATTTAATCTATAAAACAAATTCTTATATAAAAAAAAATGGTTCCTTTTTCTGTAGCCAACGAGGCAAAGCACCATCGTTGGATCGAGGAGGGTGTGCATCGTAGCCGCACGCTGGTGTATGTAGGCCCAAAATTTTCCGTTCATTTTCGCATCAAATATTATGTATTAATATATAAATAACATAAAATCCTGAGAAATTACTAATTGGACCAAGCGTAGTCAGCCATGTTTTTAAATGGCTCGATATTCTTCTCGGGATTGGTGGAACAGACTTTCACTTCTCCTATATAAACTGCCCCCCTAAACCTACTCTCTCTCTCGTTACAGTTCTCTCATTTATTTTCCAAAACCCCTTGATTTTTAGGGTTGATGATGCTTCCTTCTCTAATGGCAATGGCCCTCCTCTTATTCTTCCACAGCTTTCTTGAACTGCACACAACTGTATGCTCCCGACCGGAGGCGATGCAATCCTTTGCGGTTCAATAAAGCTGTGGGACGATATGCAGAGGGCCAACCTCAACTGCATGCTGTTTAATTTGATCCATCTTTTCCTTCTCTGCTGTTTTTTATTTATTTACACTCCCTCCTTTTGGATCCAATTCGATTAAATTCTCGGTTTTTATGCTTGAAATGCAGATCTGTTGACGACCCTTTTCTTCTCCACGTTCGATGTCAAACGGGTCAACGCCTTTTTATTCAATTATCGATTCATCAACTCTCTCAGAATCTTATTCGTTATTGATTTCATTTTCACCCAGATGCGATTCTTGATTTTGTTCATTAGTTTGAGTTTCTTGAATTTGACGCCGTTAAGGATAGATGATGACGATGATGATATAGGTATACCCCTCAACCACACACGAAGGATAAGAGAGTTTAAAAATAAATAAATAAAAAAATCTTGGTGCTGTTTGTTGTGAGATCTTTACATTCAAATAATACCAAAAACATACAACTAAAATGAAGGAGGTCTGTTTTGGTAGCCATGATTGGTGGGGACTGACATATATATATATAAGTTCCACTGTTAATTACATAGTTTTATTGCAAAGGTAATATACAATTCTGCTCTTATGTCTCTGCATCTTGTATTTCCTTTTGGTGCCCTAAAGGATTGTATAATGTATATGCCTTTATTTTTTTTGTTGTTGAAAAAGATAAATCTTATTAATGCTGAGTGCTACGTCTGTGCAGGTTCTGAAATAATATTGATTGTTTCTTCTCGTTGAGTTGTAAGTTGGAAAAGTATAATATTCTCAAAGAAACTATTGGTGGAAGGAATGGACCACAAAGAATGCAATGGGGTTTCCGAAATGAAGCCAGCCCACAAAGTGGTATGGATGGATATATATGGCAAAGCATGTTTCTGGAAATGGCATGAGTTGTAATTCTGAGGTAGATAGGTTTTTTTTTTTTTTTTTACCAATGAAATTCACCTTGGGAAATAAAGAGATATCGGTGAGTCAAAATATTTGCAGAAGAAAACCAAACAGGTTGAAGAAAACTAGGTTGCCACCTACAGAGGTAAAAAAGACATTCTGGTAGTATGTAAAAAACGATGTTGTTTTGTCTTTTTAGGGCTCCTCAAGATCACTTCCTAATGTTGCTGCCTCCCTCCCCAAACCAGCTGCTTTAATTTACTCCTATATTAAACATTCACCATCAAAGTGATAGGCCACTAGTCAGCATTGCAATAGAATTAATGCCGACACTAATAATTATCTTAATTACAGCAAGGAAAACATATTCACTCATTCAATATTCTTTAATTAACACTCTCTCTATCTCTATTTGTGTTTCTGCTTTTGGTAATAAAAGTAAGAGCTCAAAACAAAGGTTCTTTGCTCGTATATGTTGTCCATTTTTTTTTGGAGGAAAGAGAAAGTGGAAATGAAGAGACAAAGGAAAAGGGTGGTGTGATTTGAAATATTGTTGGTGGTGAGTAATTAATTTAGACCAAAACCAAAAACCTTTTGTCCACAATAATTTAGAATGGAATTATGAAGGTGCATGTGTGTGTGTGTGGGCTGAGGTGATAGGAACACGACGGCGTCGAGGAGGGTGGTTGTCCGTGTCATAATTGCGTTGTGCGTTGGCATTTGTTTCTCGCTCCTCTTATTACGGATGCTGTGCCCTTCCCCTTCCCCCTCTCCTCGGATCCATTTGTTTTCGTACCATGTAAAAAATCTCATCAACTATATATTTCCCACTCTTGTTTTGGACCAACTTATACAACTATACATTATTTACTTGGATCGATCATCTCAATGGAAGCAACTTTTCTTAAAACCTTTTTCATTGGATGTATGAATTGAAATCTCTAATAAATCTTGGTTATTGACTTGCACCAGATGTTGCAGATCAACTGGGATTCATTCTTCCATAATCAAGTCCCTACAATTAATCCTTATTCGGATTATGCTGATCCATTTTCATGGACCGACACATTGGTAGTAGTGATTTTTAGTTGGTGGAAGAAAATAATTAAGAAATAAAGAAGAAAACAACTAATGAATTAAATAGTTAGATTTACAAAACCAAAGATTTTCAGGACTATAAGTACTACAAAGTGGTAAAATAAACTTTTCTTATTCACGGTAGTAATTCTCATTCTCAATCAAGATTTACAAATATAACTCAGAAGAGAAAACCACGATGTAAAAATAGAGTTTAATTAGCTTGGCTTCATGAATCATACATATTAGCATTGTAAATTCACAATACAACTGATTAATTATCCACATAAATGAACAAGTCGTGTGTCAATAATTTTGATTGAGATATTATATTTAACCACTAATTATTCATCTTTTAATTGGATAAGTACCGCTTATTAAGGTCAGCCAGCTAATCAATACTAATGATGCAATCTTTTCTTGATATTTATAATGTGATATTGCTTACTCTTTCAGGGAAAAAAATATACTCCCTCCGTTCTAGGACACTCGCAACGTATTTCTTTTTGGTCCGTCCTGGAACATTTGCAACGTTTCACTTTTTGAAAAGTTTTAACTAATTAATCACTCACTAATCTTACTCCACTATCTCTCTTAATCACTTTTTCTTCTCAAGAGACCTGGATGGAGGGAGTACAACATATTTCGATTTAGCCCTTCTGACATATACATGTAAGTACGCAACTTACTATTATCTCAATTATTAGAAATTCAGGATCTAAACATGATTAATCCAATTATTACATAATCACTTCATGTGTGACTGTATATATATATATCGTTTTTGTTCAATAACTTGTGCTTTTCATTATACATACCAAACATAAATAATTTTGAAAATTTGATTCATTCTCTCTCTACTTATATAAGGTAATGTTATCCTAGCTAGACATGCATTATATGCATAAAGTGTTTGGATTTTGTATGTGCAGAACATTTCGTGAAGCAAGCAATAGAATTCATGAAACGGTATAAGGAACAGGGTGTGATTGATACCTAAAACGTACAACTTGCTACTAGCTACCTAGCTTTATATATATATATATATATATATATATATATACACACACACACATGCATGATGCATCCCATCCCAAGATGCATGGGTCGATTCTGATGGAAAGCTGATATTATAATTGCTGCATAAATCTGTAAATGACTGAGAGTAGCTATGAACCAATCACTCCACCAAAAATGTGTAAAATGTCTCAATATAGAATGGCGTATGCTCTAGAATGAATCTAGTGTATAAGTTTCCGTCCAAATAATTGTAGCGATCGAGCATTCAAATTTCATGTCACATACTATTAGATGAGATTTATAAGACAAGAAATTTATGGGTTTTGGGTGTTGTTAGTGAAATTTGGTTGCTGCAGACAAATAATGATAAGAATCATAATTGGGTAGGTGTAATGTAGTTGAGAGAAGCAATAAGCATTGATAGCTTTGTCTTCACAGAATGCATCACTTAATTCTCATGAATTTCAGTGTGTATGTATCGTATCTATAATGTGTGTGGGAGTGCGTATGGGGAAGGAGGGTAATTGCAGAAAAGAAAAGAAGCCCCAATCTCAGCAGAAGCTGACAAAGCTCAACCCTTTTCACGGAAATGCATGAGAGAGAGAGAGAGCAAACAAGATGATGAGCTATCAATTATTGATGTTAAAGAGGGGGAGAGGGCATGGAATCTTCTCTGCTACATCTTTCAGTTTTTTTCACCTCTCTCATCTTCATTCTCACTGATCACTGGTCAGAAAACAAGCAGTAAAAAAGAATAATTTCTTTTTCTTTTCTTCTCTTCAAAAAAAAAAAAAACACACTTATGGAAACCGTGATTTTCCATGGTAAATACTTATATAGTAGAAATATCAAATTAACAAGATTCTCAGTGATCGGAAAAGTCTGCTTTAATAACACTTTTTCTTGAAAGAAAAAAGAAAAACAAAAAACTGAACGAAATGCATAAAAACAAGTTCAATCTTTCCAAGTTCAAAGAAGGAAACTGGGGTCTAATTCAATTATTTTGCCAGCCAATCTACATGATATAACTTCCAGAATAATTTTTACTTTTTACAGTATGAACTACATGATAAAAGTCTCAAGAATTTACCACGAAATCTGCAGCAAAGCACGTAGAAAACCGAGATTATTCTGCTTCGCCGGCAGCCGACAATCGGAGTAAAAAGCCCAGAATTACCATGTTTTCCCCCAGCTTTCTTGAGCTTATTTACCATGCTATTTCTGGTCGGAAAGAGGGATCAAAATTGAATCATAACAAGTTCAAGAAAGCTGTGGAAAAGCATGAGAGGGCTTGGATTGGAATCCAACTCTGATAATTAGGTTTGAGCAAAGCCTTTTATACAGATATATATATAGGACTAAAGAGAATGGAGAATGAAATTGAAGACAGTAAAAAAAAAAGGGGCAAGTTGGAAGAAAATAAATTAGGTTGTTGGCCATACACATATACATACATATACAAAGTGGTGGAGTGAATATGAATATGAATATGAAATGTGATGGACCACTCTAGCTAGCACATTCTCTCTCTGTATTGTGTCATTGTGTGAGTGTGTGTGTCCCTGGTTTTATAGAGTTGGGTGAGGGAACAAAGTAGGGTTCTGGCCCTTGTGGGGTTCCTACCCAACTTAAGTGCCTTATAACTCCACCACCAATTTCTTTTTCTTTTTTTTTTAATTATTGCTACATCATAATTTACTTGCATTTGTGAATAATTAACTTAGATCATATTGGAAATGCAGTACATGGAATGAGTGAAAATAAAAATGGAAAATGATGGAATTAATCATCCAATTGCCCATCACATGCAAGCATGTGGTCATGCATGATTTTCCCAGTAATATATATTTGGCCCAGAAAGAGGGCATGGGGGGTGGCTTTATGGCCTCCCCCATATATTTCTGCATCATACACACTAGCTAATATATATATATATATATATATATATATATTATCTTTTCTAAAAATAACTGCTGTAAGGTAGATGGTGACAAAAATACTTCTTACACCTTGCTCTGTACACGTGCATCTATTACTAATTATTCAATCCTACCTACATACATTATCATTTATTACTAACTAAGTATATATATGTGTACATATAAATAAATATATATATATATATATATATATATATCATTTAGTTTGTCTCTCAATAGTGTAATCACGTATATATGCTGTTTTTTATGTGTTTGATTATTGAGAAATTAATAAAAATAATGAATTATAAATCAGAAAGAATTGAAGGCTTACTCTTACACACTCTGCATTTCTTATTAATTATTTCAACTAGCACAGCGAGAGCTGGTTTTTTTACTAGAATTAGTGGTGTCTTGACTTATAATAACAAGTTTTTTTTATATATATAGGTCACCTTTAATATAATTTTTTACCATCGTATTATATAGTTTATGTTGCTATTATCTCAAGCTTAAAGATCTAATAAACGTGATTAGGGAGTGCTAATTAGCACAATCATTGTGCCACCACAAAGGAAAATAAGGATGTGGAAATTCTAATTAATTAATGCGGCACAATTAGTTGAGAAGTTGGTAAGTATTTCTTTAATAAAACACTTGTTTTAGGGAATAAATGGATCGATGAAGAAAAACTTGGCTGCAATCTTGATTTATTTGATTATACCAATAATTGCAAGTTGGGATATTAAAACATTAATTTATCGATAAATGTTGGTTTACAGAAACGAAAATTATATGAGTCGATTTTGTTGGTCAAAGAAAACTATTTTTCAGTTATAGTCATAAGCATTGGAAATACAAATTGTTGAAAATTTGTTCCTGTATGAGTGTAGTTTACGTGATTGGTATCACTCCCAGCAATAATCATGTGATCTTCCACCTCCAATTCATTTTTTTATTCTGAAATATTTCACTAACAAACATTTCATATTTAATTCTTTTGTTTTTTTTTAATTTGAGTTTCATCATTTCCTACTGAAGAAAATCCAACAAATTCCCCTTCACATATTAAGCAATGTAATGATAACGATTTACATAATATTCAAATTTTTTTTTTCAGAGTCAAATTCTAAATGAAGTCAAACGAAGCAGCAAACAAAAGCTTTATTTTCATTTTTATATTTATTTTGAGTGTAATAATTATTTGATATGCTACTATCCGGGGCAGTCTGTTTCAACTACCAGGCCCCTCTTCTGCTACAAATTTGAGAAGAAAATTTACATAATGATCAATCTCTGATAAAATTATCTACACAGCAAAAGAGCTTTTAATATGCTATATATGAATTCGATTTTTAATAAAGACATGGAGTATTATCAGGTGAGATTTAAACTAATACACTATAATTAAGGAGCAATTAGATATTGAACTCAGCTAACTTTTACTAGTCAAACTATTTGTACCGATTATTATTTTAAAAATTTTCAATGTTTTTATTACTATAATAGAGAATTGTCGATCTAGGACCCAAAAGATAGTTAAATTGTCAATCCAAGACCCGAAAGATGATTTGTCAATCCAGGACCCGAAAGATCAAACAATTATCAATCCAGGACCTGATATTGAGGTCCTGCATTGAGAATTGTATGATCTTTTGGGTCCTGGATTGAGAATTTTTGTGATCTTTCAGGTCCTGGATTGACAATTAATCTTTCGGGTCCTGAATTGACAATTAAACTATCTTTCGGGTCCTGAATCGATAAAACTCCTTATTATTATTATTATTAATTTTTTGGGGTGGGTGGGGAGGTGGGGTTTAAGTTAATCAATTTGTGGTATGAGTATGTGACATATGAATAGAAATATTCGACCTTAGTCTTCCAAATGTGTATATACTCCTAATTTTTTGTGAAATGGGGATGGCCCCAACACATTAATTTTGCCTACATATTTCAACCCAACCCTAGGACTTAATGATTCACAGCATGTGATTAATTGAGTTTTCATTGAATCTTTAATTTTCAACTTGTGCTTATAGATAATTCAATTTAAAAACGGACATATTTAAAATATATATATTATATTATCATGAAATGATCATAATTCTTAATTGGTAAATCTACATGGACCACTAAATTAGGTTGGGTGGCAATCTATATGGGGGGTCGGCCTGTTATGAAAATTGTACCCGACATTATACTATTACATTTCTGTCTCAAATTAAATTTTACGTTCAGTATTGTTTTTTATTTTTTTTATTACAGTTTTGCATTAAATTCCCTAAGATCTCCGACTTTTCTTATCTAAGTTCAACAACGGCAGAAAATTTACCGCCTTCCTCAATTACTTTTCTTCCCAACCAGTTTTACTGTTGTAACGCCTCATGATATACCTAGAGTCTAGGACTGACAATCTTTAACACGATAAGATAACATAACATGACTCCAGACGATAATAATATGTACGAATAGATACAACTAGTTAATTTTTAAATACGAACACGATAACATCCGATACGATGGCGATACGACACACCAAATATTGCCAACTCTACACTTAGGGCTAGAAATTTTGGACTCGACATGAACCCAAACAATAATAATAGGCACGAACTCGACATGATCCATTAAGCTCAAACATGAACACGATAATATTTAGCATGATAACGATCCAATACGCATAAATAAACTAGATAAATTTGCTAAAATAGTTCATTAATTTATATATACCAGAATTAATCTAAGTTGTTAGAATTGTCCATCTATAACGTATATAGCGGTAGAATATAAATTCTTATACCATCAATCGAATCGTACACATATTTTGTTTTATTATAAAACTCGAACCCTCTGATATTCACAGCTTAATAAATATTTACAAAATTAAATTTAATTTGAGACAGCTAAGCTTTATATATGACTGTTCAAACAATTATTACAAAATTACAATTAACATGAATACAGAAGATGATTTTTTTCTTTCCATAAATAATCCAACACAGATTAATTGATAATTTAATAACCTTATTAGCTCATAGAATTATAACTACTGAGGGAGATTTGCATCGTAGTTATTAATAACATTCTTGCAGTCAATTAAAGTATAATTTGTATTATGCATAAAATAAAGTAATTATTATGCATAAAATAAATATATTACTTTCTTTTTGCATACACGATTTAAAACATTGATTGCCATGTATTAGCACTAATCAAAATACATATTTTTTAAAATATTTTTTATTTCGCTAATAAACCAAATTAGATTAATATATTATGGGCTTAATTTCATAAACATGTCCACTAAAAAGAGAGTTAAATTAATATTTCAGTGGTGGGCCGGACTCATTTGAATGGACAGAGTACCCTTCATAAAAAAGGGAAATTTTATTCACAATTAGAAAGGATAATAGGGAAATATATATATTCCCATCTTTCACAAAATAGGAAAACATATCCTAAGATTTTAAAGTTAGGGAATTATATCTTCAATTTTACTTCTATTAGAAAATTTTATCCTCATTCGCTGTCTCATCCGTTAAGTGTCACATGATGATATGACGCTGATTTGACACTGACTCACTGACATATGGCGCATAGTGTTATGTGAAAATGACATGTCATTTTTATTTTTAAATAATTTTGTTTATTTAATTAATATTTTTTTTATTTTTGTCTTTTCAATAATATTTTTTCTTTTTTACTTAAATTATTATTAGTATATATTTCTTATTTTCTTCATTAAAATAATATTAAAAATAAAAGAATTAGTTGAAAAATAAAAATATTATTAGAAATATATATATTTATTGTTTAATAATATCTTAATAAAAAATATTAACTTATTTTTCAAATATATTTAATTTTATTATTTAATAATATTGTTATGAAAAAATAAATATTCCTTAATTGTACATGAAGAAAATAAAATAAATATTATTAAAAAATTAAGATAAATAAAATAATAATACATTAATAATTAAAATAAAATTATAAAAAATATTTAAAAAATAACACATCATAGCCATATGGTGCTGATGTGGTGCCATGTGACAGTGAGACAATATCAAATCAATGCCACATGACACTTAACGTATGTGTCAGCAGAGAATGATATAATTCCTTAACAAAAGTAAAGTTGGAGATATAATTCCCTAACTTTTAAATCCTGAGATATGTTTTCCTAATTTGTGATAGATGGATATATATTTCCCTTTTATCCCCAGTTAGAGTGTTCAAAAATTGAACCGAATTGAAAAAATTGATATAATCATTGAAATTTGAACATTTTGGTTTAATTATAATTATTTCGGTTCGATTGTTAATTCTTCAAACAAAAATCAAACTCAATTCGATTAATTGTCGATTTTTACTTTCAGACCTAATACTGATCATCCAAATTTAAAATATGATAAATTAAATAATATATATTATATTATAATCTCTCCCGCAGGCCGCAACTCTCCCCTGGCACTGGGGCAACCCCTCTTGACCTTTCAATCTTCACTGTCTTTGAATTCTATTCACATTTCATACGACCAAAATCAAACTCAACTATTTTACATAATAGTTAGTTTAGTTTGGTTCTTGCCATTTCGGTCAGTTTCAATCGAAACATATGAATACACATCTCTATTAACAATTCTCATTTTATTTTTCATGGGTACATTTTTTTTTTCGAAAATCGTTAAATAACCCATATTAATTCGCTAAACTCGTATAAATTCTTTTAACATTGATGAATGCATTTTTTTTCTTCATAATTTTATCTTGTAAATATGGGTGAATCCGTGAATCTAATTGGTACAAAACGTCACCTAATAATAATTACAGGTGTTCGTATTATTCTTCTCCTATAAATCGATTTTATAAATTTTAAGAGGGGGAGGAAAAATAGATTTCATAATTTATATTTAAATATTTTTTATTGTGTATATAATTTATATTTCAATGACTATTATAAATTTGAACTATATAAGATTTTGACTACTATTATGTCTTTGGAAATTGAAGTTACTATTATTTACCATTTTCAATTTTCTATAAAAAAACATGTAACAATAGTATTATATTATGGCTGTAAAAAGAAATATTACTATTGTGTGAGTATTTGTGTAATGAAGTGTTGCTTCTATGTTTCAAGTTTTAAAGCATGATGAAGTGCCTCAATTTATCTATCTAGACTAGATTTTTCGCTCCATCCCCAATTTGCCAAATCCATCTTTGCCTCCATACTCTTCATTCTCTCTCTAAATCGACGAATCGGAATCGATTCATACTCGCAGTTAAAAAAATATATACGTATAGGTTGTATATGTATATATCGTCATTCATAACTTCTTGAAACCTGCATTTGTCGCTAAGGTTTTAGTGATTTTTAACTTCGAACACATTTTGAATTCAAATTCCGAATCGCTTGCGAAGTTTTCAGTTGCTGTAACTGAGGATTTTGCTTGGCTAGGGTTTTGCTTATCGATCTGCGTGCCAATTGATTCAACCTCTTTACCAATGACATTTAATTCTAGAGATGGGTCGCCGCCGGCTGTGGGCGGGGAGGACGACGGTGCTCTGTTTACGGAGGGCCTTGCCAAAGAGGCTGCTGTGCTGTTTCAGAGTGGGAAGTTCGCAGACTGTTTGAGAATCTTGAATCAGTTATCGCAGCGGAAAGAGGATGATCTAAAGGTTAATTGCATTCTAATTTATTGAGTTCAGTTTTTATAATTTTATTGGTTTGAAGTATTACTTTCTTGAGCATTGGCAAGAGTTTCTTTTAACGAAGTAATTTGACAATGACGGAGATATATATTTTTTTCTTCTATATCCTGCTGTATCTTGCGAATTTTAGGGCCAATGAGCTAGAAATTCCTGTTGATAACATTTTGTTCGCGGTTTGGTAGTTCACTGTAATCTTTTACTTTAGATATAGTGGATTACTAATTTTTATCAGCAATATTGGAACACACAATGTTGTTGAATAGTGGCATTTTGAATCGTGTAGTTTTCCTTGCGCAGTAAAAATATCCTGATTTGCTTCACAACGCAGAACGTGGTTAAACAATGGCATTTTGACCATGGATTCTAAACAAGTTTTTCATGTTGCTTAGTTATGCATTTGCACGTCCATGCATTTTAACTTGTTCTTTTACATTTTAGGTTCGCCATAATATAGCCATTGTTGAGAGCTTACGAGACGGGTGTTCAGATCCTAGAAGACTTATTAAGGAACTCGAATACATTAAGGTTGTTTTTAAATTGTACTCTCCCCCTTCCCCCTCACTATGCATGGGATCACTTGTATTACATCTGGATATATTACTTTCTGCCTATCACCTTGGTGTGGTGCTTCTCCAATGTGTGATACACACTATACTGAATGTTATATCATCTTGGTCCTCTTCAATTAGATGAAGCCTGGTTTAATGGATGCTTAAGTTGGATTTGCACTGGCCCATCCTCTTGCCAAACTTGTTAGTAGCAACTATAAAAGAAGTAGAAAACCAAGTCCATTATGAAATGACAACATCCAAGTTGTGCAACCAATTATAAGGATTACAGGCGTTGTCTTGTTCCCCTGGATTGTTTTGTCTAGTGTTCTATTTAGGTAAGGTCAATTTTGCTGGTCACTCTTAAACTAGTACTATAACTTTGGAAGGAAATGATAGGCTTTAGTGAGGCTTATTTCATAGCTTTGCCTTTTAAAGAAATATGATACTGGCTGCAAGAAGCTTTGGAACTTTGAAAAATGATGGTGTAGTAGGAGTGTGTTGTATATTTATGTGAATCTGAATTCTGAACTTTCTCAGACCTCAACTGAAAACTTGGGCATTGCTTAGGACAGTTTCTGCTTTTTAAGCTAGTTTCTTACAAGTGGCTCTCCTTAATCCTTATTTTCTTCACTCGCTTCTATGTTTTATGTACTCACATCACCTTTATGGTACGGGTCCTTGTGCATTTATTGGATATAATTATATAAAGCTTAATTTGGAAAAGCTCTTGAGGAGATTATCTTATCTTCTAATTTTATGCTGACAATTCATCGGTTTTCTTTTTGTTACTGTTATATTGTTTTGAGTCTTTTCTCTGGCTGGATATTGGTTTTAGAATTGAGTTGATGAATAGAACTTGCAGTTGTCTAGTAGATCTGTTTTTGTAGGAGTTGCTTGACTTGCTTCCCAAGTTGACGAATAATAATGTACATACTCTAGGAAGACCTTGCAAGTCCTATATACTATTTGTTTTCTCATCTAAGAGATTTCATGTATCATTATCCTGAACCGTTCCTATATAATTATCTAAGTTTAACTGCAAGAATGTACTAATTTTATCTTCTAAGCAACCTTCCACTTCCATTTGATTGGTGAATTGAAGAAGTTACCTCGGAGTTACTGTAACAAAAATGAATAAGTAATATATAACTCAGGCTACCCGATTAGCAACTTTGATATTATATAGCTCTAACACTTTCTTTTTGTTTGTGTGTTTTGTCAAGTATGTCAGACGAATGTTATTTCATGATTCATATGTATGGTTAACCATATATATATATATATATATATATTTATATGGAGAGAGAGAGAGAGAGAGATGAGATCATATGATAAGAAATAAAAGCATATTAAAAATAAGAATGAATCTCATCCATTAAATCTAATTAAATCAATGACTGATATTTAATCAAGCAACAATTGAAATACAATCAAGCAACATTGTAATCAAGTAACAACTAAAACACAATCAAGCAACATTGTAAAGGTAATCAAGCGGCTTTATCATTTTATCGCAGGGGAATTTTTATCACCGGATCCAATCCCTATAATATATATATATATATATATAGAGAGAGAGAGAGAGAGAGAGAGAGAGTTGTAATCATATGTTACCCACTTCTCCTATGTTACCTCTACATTATCTTATGTCATATAGTGCATTATATCGCATGCAATAGTGCATTATCGCGTGCAATATTACATTAATGTAACAAAATTATTGCTTTACATTATCTATAACAGTTTTGTGCATTATCTTCGTAATGTACCTAATTTGCCTAGATAATGTAATTAGTTTGTCTAGTTAATGCACCGAAACTTGAGGTAACATCTGGGAAATGGTCAACCATATAATGCATCCCTATATATATATATATATATATATATATATATATACGCGCGGCCGCGCGTGTGTGCTTACAAACATTTCTGGAATTAATGTTTGTATTGCCTAGATTGTCGCATTCTGATCATATTATCATGTCATCGATTACTGAAATCCCTGCATGCTCGCTAAATCTCACCTAAAACCTCTATTACATTTTTTAGGAATATGGAAATGTCTAGAAGGCTTGTGGTGCAGAATTTTCATTTTGCTTCACAAAAAAGATAGCAGTTCTATTTTTTTTTTTTATGTTTGATCATTGTTCTCATATTGCCAGTTACTATTGACCGTTAGATCCCCTTGATATTGTTTATTTCTGTAGACATAAAAGCTACCTAACGGGTTTGAGTTTTCATTTGTTAGTTCTTTACTTCTTTTATCTCTCGACTCTCATTAATAATAATAGGAACATAGTGAAAACCTTGCCCGTGCATCTGGGGAACAGTTGGAGGTTTCCAGCAATAGTGGAAGTGAGGTCACTGCCAGTAATAAGGGAAATAATGCTGCCCCGCTTCCTATTTCATCTCTTGGGTACAATGATGAGTTTGATACATCAGTTGCAACTTTCAACATAGTATGTATATGTTCATCTTGGCATTTTCTTGTTCATGAGGTTCAAGTTATCTTTATCCTTATCTATCCATTGACTGCAGGCAGTCATCTGGTACCATCTTCATGAATATGCAAGATCGTTCTCATATTTGGACACATTGTATCAGAATATTGAACCTATTGGCGAGGTATCACTTGTAAATTTACCGCAAATCCCATATTGCGATGCATGGCTTTTCTTTTGCTCAAGTCTTGCATTATCAAATGCAGGGGACAGCTCTCCGCATATGCCTATTACAACTCGATGTCACTCTACTTTCTCATAATGTATCGAGATCTGCTGTAAGTTTAATCTACATCAAATTGAACGTGTAGCTTATAATGTGATGTGATGTGAGAAAATGTGCCAGAATGTCAAATGTTATTAGGCTGTTTTTGTCAGGCATCATGCTTCATAAGTTTGCATGAACTGAAGTCTCTTAGAATGAAATACATATAAATTAAACTACTGTTGTTCTTGTTAGCCAAATAAAGCAACCATTCTATGTCTTGGAGGTGGAGTGATGATTATTTGGGAGATTTTGCTTGCTATTAATATAACAACTACTCTTAGATGATTGGCATTTTCATATGAAAAAATGCCTTCTCCTATTCAACTACTTTACACATGCTGGATCATTTGGTTTTGTTTTATTTCCAGCTTTTTTTAGGATATTGTTCTTTGCAGACTATGTTTTGTGGTAGTAAGGCCAGTGAAGTGCAGTTTAAAATGTGTTAGGATGTATTGTTGAACAATCTGAAGAGATATTTTGTGAACTTTGTTTTGTAGTGGTCACAAAAAAAAAAAAAAAAAAAAATCAACCGAAATGTGTTGTCAGCAACTCAAGGGTTGTTTTGTAGTACTTGGTATGGTTGAATATGAATGCAATATTTTAATAAATTAATACATTTGATATGCAGGAGAATTAAAATATAATTTCTACAAATACAAAAGTTACTTTTGATTCATTTGTTCAAAATGACATTGACCATGGATTCACAGTTACAATGGTATGAGTTGGCAATGCCCAAAGATTGTGTCGGGGTGGGCCACAGCTTTTGTCAACTTTCAACAACAAAGATTTTTAGGGATTAAAAGTTTATGACGAAGGACTGGCACTTTATACTGCAGTGATATTTACTTCTTTGAAAATGATATTTTACCAGTTAATGGTGACAATATGTGAATAAGATCAATTGCTTTATTTAGAATTTGGTGCATTGGGGATGAATATACGTGAGTCGTGAAATGTGTATTTTGTTTTCTTTAGATGATTAATCAGTTTTTTTTTTTGGTTTGTTAAATAATTTTGTTTACATTTTGTTTTGAAATGCAGATAGGAGTTGAAAAACGAATTTAGGTAGGAATTTGAAATAGAAAGAGGCCATGCTCTTTCATCTTATGTTTTTACTTTACAGCATCTGTGTATAAGCTCAGAAACTTGTATCTCTTTTTGACACTGTGCTGTTGTTTTCTTTAAAACTGCATATCTCCCTCTGTTTCTCTTAGTTGGTAACACTTCAATTTTTTTGAAACTTCTAATTTAGTATTCAAAGAATTGGTCTTGCATTAGAGATAGGCATTCAACTCACTCGAAACAATTCACTGCTTTTTGAAGCAGCATTGGAAAAATTGATTGTTATCTGACATCAGTAGTAATAGGAGGCACGAGTCAATTTCTGGTTCATGTGCTTACCTTTTCCATCTTTTCATCCTATCTTTTTCTTGTGTATACTGACATAAATGTGCTTGATGGAGGCGCAACATCTTATTAGCTGATGGCTTTACCAGTTGGAGATTCATTATTTGCAATATATGATGAGTTGAATCTGTATGGTTAGATCATTTTGTTTTGGCTTGTGCTGTAGGGGATAAGTCTCTCATTCAAGTTACCATTGTATTAATGCCTACTATGAGAGTATGGTATTTTGGATGAAACAAATAAACTTAAATCTTCCAGAAAGAGGTGTAAAACATGTCGTTACCAACATAACATAATTCTTTTATTTGAACTGGCATTTCAATTACCTTCAGTCGTCAATTTTTCCCCTTCTTTCTGTAGAACTTTGCTATTTTACCCTAGGTTAGTGTTTTTTTTTTGGTGTCTGCGTTGTTTTCATTGCTCTTCACTAGTTCATTTCCTGACTGCATGTGAGTCCAAATTGTTTTCAGGCTTGTATTGCTTATTATGCCACGTGATTGTGAGTCAGTAGTAATTTCATTGTTTCAGGATGTGATAAGCTACATGGAGAAGGTTTTTCTTGTTAGTAGTCTGAGCAATCAAGTAGATAATGGAACATCGACACAGCAACAACCTTTATTAGTTTCAAAATCTACATCTCTTCCCAACAATTCGACCGTTGCTGATGTGTCTCACCCTGACTCTGCTTCAAAAACCTCAGAAAATTCTTTAACCAGAACTCTTTCGGAGGAAGCACTTGAAGATGAATCGTTGCAGTTACTATCTTCTCTTGATGTAAGAGGACAGAACCTTCAAAGACCTGGCATTGTCTCTGCTAATGATCTTCAGAAAATCGAACCGGAGGGTTCATTGTCAACTGCTGATTTAAGGCTCAAGTTGCATCTTTATAAGGTTCGTTTTCTGCTCCTTACACAGAACCTGAAAGCAGCCAAACGTGAAGTGAAGATGGCTATGAATTTGGCTCGTGGCAAAGATTATCCTCTGGCTCTCTACCTAAAGTCACAGCTTGAATATGCTCGAGGTAACCACCGCAAATCAATTAAGCTTTTGAATGCATCAAATAACAACACTGAGATGGGGATCTCTAGCATGTACTACAATGATCTTGGCTGCATCCACTACCGGCTTGGTAAGCATCATACATCAGGAGTGTATTTTTACAAAGCCCTAAGAAGTAGCTCAGTTGCACGGAAGGAGAAGTCTCTGAAACTTCCAACTTTGTCTCAAGATAAATCCCTCCTCATTACATATAATTGTGGTGTTCAATCATTGGCCTGTGGCAAACCCTTTCATGCAGCACGCTGTTTTCAGATGGCCAGCCTTATCTTTTATAACAGACCACTTCTATGGCTACGAATTGCTGAGTGCTGTTTGATGGCTCTAGAGAAGGGATTGATAAAGTCTATTTCCTCTACTTCTGAGAATTCTGACCTCGAAGTGAATGTTATTGGCAAGGGAAAATGGCGACAGCTTTCTCTGAGATATGGTTCATCCAGTGGTCAGGAAAAATTTATTGGATCGGACAGTTCAATCACAGTTGATGGAAAACACCCTGACCTCTCAATGTCTCTGGCCTGGCATTCTCTTGTCAATGCTTTGCTCTTACTAGATTCTTCGGAGGCAAATTCTTGCAAGGCTGAAAAGTCCCCTGGTTCTGAGGAAAGTGAATCGGGAGAAGCACCATTATCACAGAGTTCAAATCTAAAAAGTGCCATTGGTGGTGATCCCAAAGCACCTACTTCAGCTTCTGGGAGTCAAGGTGTTTCGAATGGTGAAGTGAAAGAGCAAAAGGGGGGACAACATCTTGGCGGGACATTGGCTAATTCTATCCTTGACTACGGACATATACGAATGAAGGAGAACCTGATGATTAGACAAGTTGTGCTTGCTGATTTAGCATATGTAGAGCTGGCACTAGGAAATCCCTCGAAAGCCCTTTCAACAGGGAAGTCTCTACTAAAACTTCCTGATTGCTCAAAAATGTACATATTTTTAGGTACCATGTATGCTGCAGAAGCGTTATGCCTGTTAAATAGGCCGAAGGAAGCTGGTGAGCTTTTGCTGACGTACATGACTGATGGTAATGATATTAAGCTTCCATATAGCCAGGAGGACTGTGAGAAGTGGACAGTGGAAAAAGTGGCTGACAGTGATGAATCACAGGGTGGCACAACCGACTTCAGTGCTGCCCAAACAGGAGATGAATCCCAAGGGTCGGTTTTTTCCAGCCCAGAGGAAGCTCGGGGGATGTTTTGTGCGAATTATGCTGCCAACTTTGCACTGCTGGGAGATTTTGAGCAGGCTCAACGATTTTTGACCAAGGCATTTTCTGATATACCTAACAGTTCGCAAGCTCTTCTTACTGCAATTTATGTGGATATAAAATGTGGTAAGACTGAGGATGCTCTTGCCAAGTTGAGACAGCACAGGAGCATTAGATTTCTTCCCGGGAATCTTCCATTGAATGACAGCAGTTGATGGTTGTATTTGTTGTTTATGGTTGGTCTTTCAAGCCCCCCACCTCCCTCTCGGTTAGCAGGTAGATTGACAAAAAGAAAAAAAAAGGGATTTGTGACATATATATAGTTCAAATTCAGCGAATAAGCATTTGTTTTTCCTTTTTGATTTAGTGAGGACGGGTGGTGGGGTGACTTGAAAATAGAGTTGGAGTTGGAGTTGTAGTTTTAATTCACAGTGATGTGTTTTAGAGGTAGATTTGGTGCCCCATTTAGCCAAAGGACTTGAGCTCTTTTGAACATGCAGAAACAAGTCACCAATTTTCATATAGATGCAGGCTCTTTTAAATTTATGGATAGCTTCTGTGTGTTAATCACATTCGTCAGGGTGAATGAAGTGTTTATCGCGACGACATTCAGGGAAAGGGAACGTGATGGTACGAGGAATAGAATATAAAAGGGACAATTCATGTAGTAATATTTAACCAAATTTATGCAGGGGCGGCTCAATGTGGCGTTGGTTGATTGGTATGACCGATCATATTATTTTGGGTTGAAAGTTTTAACAACATATGATTAATATAAAAGTTAAATAGTAAAAAATATTTGATTAGAAGCATGATATGAGGAAACCCGGCCAAACTCGATGATAATGTTGAAAGAAGCAACCGGTGGGAAAGCAATACATAGAATGCATGCAATTGAGGAGGCTAGGTGTTTGACACGTAAGGAGCCAGATGCCACTATGTCAGCGATGATCCATAATCAGTTGTATAATGTTATGTCTATCTTAAGAAAGAGGAAGTGAGGTAAGTGGTAAGTGTGAGAAAACTCAAAATGTCAGGATCAACGGTTGAACCTCACGACAAGATGAGGACTCGGGATGTGAGCAAGGTGGCTAGAGGCGAGCAGGCCCCTCGACCCCCTCAGCGGTCGCCGCCCGTCTCCCACCCCCCACCTCCTTCCTCCACCACCCCTAAGGTAAAGAAAGTATGGTTTAATTTGGACATAAACAATTAATCATCTAAGGTTGAAGAGTAATTGGTTGCAGGCAGAAAGCAGCAGATTGGATGAAGACAGCGCATCCAATTCCAATCAGATGCGCCGTTGCTATCAAACCTACCATGATTACCACAAGTAAGTGCATGCGTACTAACAATATTGAATCCCAATTTCTTTTTATAAAAAAATAAATGTAATTTTCTATAAGTAATGATGTTTGCTAATAATATGAGCAGGTGCGTTCAAGAAAAGGGAGCAGAAGCGGAAGAGTGCCACAAGATTGGTGAATACTACAAATCAAGGTGTCCCGACTGGGTACGTATAAAACCTACAATCTACATTCCTTCTTTCTTGCTGCAGTTTTCATGTCAACTAATTTAATTATTTGCAGATTGGGAGCTGGAGGATTCAGTGATCACGTCTCTGTCTGGACTTGAATAATAATACTGTGATATGATTAGCATCTGCCATGGTCGCTTTCAACATCGATCATCTTCACTTATCAATTATATTGCGACATTACATTCACTCATATTCTGTGTTTTGGAAATTTTATGCTACTATGCTTTACTTGTTTTGTCAACTAAAAATAATATTAAAAAAAAAACTACTGTTATAACAGTTACAACTCAATTAATGATATGAGTTTTTTTTTTCTCTATTAGATTGATTCAAGTTTTCTATTAATATGATTGTCTGTTTGGTTTGATTAAGTTTTCATAATTTTGTTTTTCACATTTCCTAAAAGATTTCATGCTAATTGAAATTGTATAGATTCTTATAATGGAGGATAATTTTCATTCTAATCAATGTGAGATTTTGGGTTTCCTATACTCAATATAAGTACAATATCTTATAACAATTACTAGCAAATATACATAATTAACATATTTACAACATAATATTCAATCTTTAATTACATTAGAACCCAAATAATTAGTGATATTTTAATATAATTGTATAAGCAATATCCACCGCAAGAACATTGACATGCTGATCATTTTTCATTAGGATTCTCATTCTTGATTCATGTTTTTGCAGACTTGTAATACATTTTAAAAAAGCAAAGGGTTCAAATAAGCAAATTAAATTATATGAGTGTTTCAAATTTATTTTAAATTATGTAAATATATTTTACATTTATTTTTTTCAAAGAAAAAAATAACTGATTCAAAATATATTTGCATAGTTTTAAATAATTTGAGATAAATTTGAAACATTTGCATAGTTTTAAATAATTTGAGATAAATCTGAAACATTCAAATAATATGAGATAAATTTGAAAAAATATGAATAATATTTGCATAGTTTTAAATAATTGAGATAAATTTGTAACAAATAATATGAGATTTTGAAAAAATAGATAGTTTTGAACCTTTTCCCATTCAAATCCATGGGAGTTATATTCGTAAAAATAAAAAATACAAATGCAACTATATATATAATTAAAGAATTAATAACTTTTCCTATTATAAAATTACAAACAAAATATAACCGGATAAGAGAATTTAGTTATGCAGCTAATTATGGTGTAGTGTGGACTGTTGACATAAGTAGAGCAATGAATGAAAGAAACGTGCACTGCAAATGGGTCCCCACTCTCCCGCTTCAACGAAGAAAGCAAAAAGTTTACGCGCATTCTCTTGAATTAGGGAACGCTGTTGCATTGATTTCATCTAATCATCATTTATATCGAAAGATCTAGAATCTCGATTACGAACTTCGAGTTTCATCTATTATTTACGCTTCTTTCCCCTGCATCGCTTTTTCTGAAGCAGAACTAATCCGGACAAAAGGTAAGGATTGTTGCTGTCTTATGCATTATTTAGGGTTACTAGTTTTAGCATATCCTCGTTCCTTTGGTGTTTTGTATGCGCGCTACTATGTGTGTGTGTGTGTGGACTGGATAGTTCTCTGGCGCATAGGTATCGAATTCGATTTGTGGTCTGATATGCGTCTCACTGCGTAATTTGAGGTTTTTGATTTATAATTGTTTGTAGTTGGTTCGTCTATGACTCGCGCGCTTGCACCTTTTGAAGTAGTGGTTTTTAGCTGTCTTTGTTGATCTTACACTGTTTTGTGCTGGTTAGAGGAGTTTTTACGCAGTGGTGTGTGCTTTTGTCGAGTAAATTGTAGTGTGCTCCAACTTTATCGGTAGTGTAATTCTTTTATTTTGGTAGCATAAGGTGGTGCTTCTGATTGCATTTGCATTACCATATTGTATCTTGAAGTTGTGAAATCTGTTTTAGCCTTGTAATGGACCTCCATTTCTGAGATGTCCTACATTGTTTTGATAATATTCTTTTGATGGTTTCTAACTTATGCTGTTTGATTAATTATAACTTTTCAATACTGGGGAGATTTCTAGTTAAGGAAATGCTGTTGAGGTGCTTTCTGTTTTGAAATTGTTTTAAGCCAGAAATGTTTTTGTTGTACTTTAGATAAGCGTTTGAAATGGACTGCTTTTTGTTCCTGTCAGTCATGCCAGCAGTGGCTGTTTTTTTTATTTATTTTTTATTTTTTATTAAACTTCAAAGATGATCTGATGTGAGATGTGGAAGGCTTCTCTGTGAACATATTAATTGCCAGATTGTCATATTTATTGTAGCAGTGGTTGAGTTCTGAAACATCATATGCAACATCAACTTAGTTCTCCCAGAACCAAATCCACAGACTGTAGTACTCATGATTCTAGTAAATTTTCAAAAATAGTAGTATGCTTCAATTATAACAACAATCAGATCTCCCAAAATTTTGAAGAATGAATTTATTTAAGCTTGTTTATTTTTATTAATGAAATACAATTATGAAATCGTGGTTGCTTTTCTGATAATGAAATGAAGGCTAGGTAGCTCTATCCCTGTAGCCATCTACGTCAGTTTTTCTTATTACTACATCTAGCGTATTCTATTTTATGATGGAAATATGTTATTGCATTAGTTTTACGGTTTGATGTACAGATTTTGTACCTTTTTCTTGTATATCCTCTTCATTAACTGTTTTATACTTGGATACATTTTCCAAAGTTGATGTCTAAGCTTGTTAAGGAGTATAATTGTCATGTTTAGAGGACTTTGGAAAAACTGAACAAGCTTCCTGAAAAATCTTGTTGACAAACTTGTAGCAATTTTGTTTGCTGCTCAACATGCAATATAGAACATAAGTTAGCAAGTCTTTGGTTAATATATAGTATCATGACTTGATGGTTCTGTCTATAGCAGGGAATGGCTGCAGATTCTAAGAACGATGTTAAAGAGTTTACCACATCAACAGACACTGAGATAAAAAAGGCAAAGAAGAAGAAAGGGCTGTTATCAAGATTGTGGAGTGCAATATTTAGATTACATGGGGATGATTTCGAAAAGAGATTGCAATATATATCCAAGGAAGAGGCTGCTATTCTCTCAAGGATAACAAGACGCTCAACTAGCTGGCGGAGAATAACTAGGCATCTGATATTATTTTCAGTGCTTCTTGAGGTGAAATGCTTCAGCTTTTACTATTTCGTTGCTATTGTTGTTGGGTCAAGCCTAACCATCAATATGTTAGTACCGCTGGGATTGCTTGTTTCAATTTATTGTTGGGGAGTAGGTTTGTCTCGAAAGTAGTCGGTGGGTAGTTGGAATTAGACATGGCTCTGTTATGATTTTTCATATGCTCTTTCCTTTAATTATGCCTGTCTGCCTGAGTGTTGTTGGCTTTGGAATTAATATTTTTCATAATTTCTCAGGCAATTGCAGTAGGTTATGCTATCATGACCACAAGATCGTTAGACTTGAACTGGAAAGTGAGGGCATTGCGACTCTTACCAATGTTCCTGCTGCCATTATTATCTTCCATTACCTACTTCACACTCAGAGGCTTTACAAGGATGTGTAAGCATTTTACTTCTCTTATTCTCCTTTCCTTTCTGCACTTGTGATGCGCCCTAGTGTTAGTATTCATTGAATTGTTGGCTTTTATTTTCTGCTTATGGAATTGATGGCAGTATTCTATTTCAAGAACATCTGAAATGCATCCCATATGTTTCTTATTAGCATGATATTTTTTTTTTCTGCAGTTCTGCTTCCATAAACTAGCTATTTGAAAGAACTGGCTCAATGATTATCTACTATTGTTGATGATGTTTGTGTATATGATTTAGTACAGACACTATAAGCTTTTGCTTCTTTTTTTTTTTTGGCCGTATGAGGGACATATTCTGTATGCATGATTCAGATGAAGGGAGACATTGCCATGTCCTATTTATTTTCTTTTGATGAATCTAAAAATGCTATTTATTTGATGAATCCCATCTTGATGGTTTACCATATTACAAGGGCATAAATCTCAAGCTCCCTGTATACTATATGGCTTAAGTCATTATGTTCACTTGTGTACTCGACACTTGAACTAAGACACTGAGGGCAACACCCTGATTCTTATGTTGGTTTAGCTGAAAGGATTATGGTTCTGCTTCCAGCCTTCTCTAGTGCCTCTCTTACTAAATTTTAGAAACTCCTTAATTATTTATCTGTTTTATTTGAGATTTCATTCTGTACTTAGGTTAATCAGCAATACGACCTCTATTTAGTGTGCAAAAGAGTAGTCGTATATATTTAAGAAGCAAGTGCAATGTTGCTATTTACCGTGCTGTGTTATGGGTACATCTTACAGTTGATCAGAAGGACCAGAAGAAGCTTGAAAAGCTGCGGTCCGAGAGGCAAGCAAAAATAGATGAGCTGAAAGAGAGGACAAATTATTATTCTACGCAACAGCTGATACAGGTAATGGGCAACAATCACAAAAGTTGATTACTGAATCTTTGTGAAGAAAATGCAGGATAGAAATAATTTTATGTTGATGTTTCATTAATTATTAAATTGGTCTGCATTACATTTCTTATTCCCATACTTATCCTTGTATGAATTCTTCAATGCAGAAGTATGACCCTGATCCAGCTGCCAAGGCTGCTGCTGCTACAGTGCTGGCATCCAAGTTGGGTGCAGATTCTGGTCTTAAAGTATTTGTGGGAGATGATTCTCAGCCGAATGTTTCGATTGGAAAGAGCCATGACTTGGAAGTTGCAAAGAATAGTGGACTACGGAACAGGAAACCATCCCCCTCAAATAATATTATGCAAAATGCATCGACACAACACATTAAAGAACAAACGCCGTCCCAGCAGCATCAGTTAGTTGTAGAACATCGCCCTCAAGGAGGCTCCAGTATGAATGATGGTGGATGGATTGCTCGATTGGCTGCATTACTTGTGGGAGAGGATCCCACGCAGTCCTATGCACTTATTTGTGGAAACTGCAACATGCATAATGGTAAACAGAGACCACTTTTCTCGTGCACATGTATCATTTAGATGTAATTGTCCCTGGGTTCAACGGAGAAAGAGCATTCTTTAACATTTGTAATTTCAGGTCTCGCAAGGAAAGAAGAATTTCCATACATAAGTTACTACTGCCCACATTGTCATGCCTTGAACCAATCAAAGCAATCCGAAAGTATCTCTGGTTCAAACTCATCCAGTAGGACACCCTCTGCGGTGGTGGATGCTGATGTACCGAACTCAGGCCGCTCTATAGGCGATGCGATTTCTGAAAGTAATAGTCCTGCAGCTGCAGTCACTGCACTATCTGGAAGCTGAACTTGTATCCTTTGGTAAGTATGCTACCACATTAATGGATTTATATAATCATACCAATGCACGAGGTTACCTTTTTTTCTTTCATACATCTAAACGTGTTGTAAACATATCTTGGGACACATTGTTGTATACAATTTTGTCAGAAATGAGAACCTGTTATATTCTTTATCTTGTGTCCGGCCATGTTTTTGTGCGTGTGATATCAACAGTGATGATCTCTGTTCGATGCTGCATTTTTTTGGCATCGTATTGAATCATTGCATGTATGTGTGTGGAACAGATTGGTTAATAATGTGGATATTTTTTGAAGAAACTACATGTGGTGTTGAGCGAAGGGAAAAGATAAATTGAAAAATAATAGAGTGATTTTAGGCACCACATATAGTGAAGGGGCAAAGACAAACTAGGTTCATGTGCCAGTAATCTTGTAATCTGAACCTTATCCCCACAATCATATCATGCATGTCCGACATTGCTTCCAATGAATTTCTCTCCTCTACTTTTTATGTGATCATACTTCGAATCTCTTCATATCTTACCATACCCCAAGTGTATGTGTCATATGCTGATTGGCTATATTGTTTTCAGCTATCTACAGTGGTGATTGAATTTTTTTTCTTTCACATTAACTTCATTCATTTTATATCATATTTTTATCTTATTTTCATTATTTTTTTTATTTACGAGGGACTATCTCATAAAATACCAGATTATAATATTATAAAAATAAAAAAATTTCGGGCCCTAGCACCTATGTAGATCCACCAATGGCTTTATATGTAGCGTTTTTGTAGTGATATGAATCGTATGATCATATCATAATATATTCAGTGTTTATATATGTACTTGTATTATTTTCATACATTATAATCATAGACACGGTTCATATGAGTGATACTTGGATGCATAGGAACCAATGCTCAATACATGATACATATATGCATGTATATGAAGAAAGACCAATACATTCGGTTTGTGAGAAAATAATAAATAATTACAATTGAGAAAAATGAAACATCAATCATCAATTGCTTCCTTTTCTGCTGCAGATCGTACAGGACTGTGGACTAGTGACTTTTACATGATAGTAATAATCAAACAATTACAAAATAAATATTTCAAACGAGAAATTAATCAAGGAGGAAAGACAACTAGGAAACGAGGCGATGCAATGCAATGCAACTGAGAAAGTGGTGACATCCTCTCATGTCAGATATGTACTTCAATCATTTGATCCAACGATCCAGAAACCTGCATTTCCAAATTAAAAAAAAATTTAAAATACATAAATCATCACTTCAGTAGACGTCGACATGCAATCTACATCAAATCTTGTAAGATATTGATGAAATGTTGTTATCTCTCTTCATTGATTAGTAAGTAACAACGTACGTGGTGATTAAGAATCTAGAGGGAGCAAGTGTAGCCGGGAGGTGGGGTCTTGCCGCAGGTGATGAGCAGTTCAAGAGCGATGGGGACGTAGACTTTGAGATTGAGAGCCTTGATTTTGAGGGTGGTGCACAAGCAGGCGGCGGCTTCCACCTCTAGGAGGCCGGAGATAATCGGGCAGCACTCGCTCACGGCGGGGTCTCCTATCCCAATGTGCACAAGCCCACCAAGAAGATCCACGCATGCACCCAGCTTCAGCGTGTCAATGGGGCAGGTTTCCTTACCCGCCGGCGTCGGGCATGGCTTTCCCTTAGGCGGCCCCACCACCGGCACTGTCACTGGTGGCAGCGGCACTGGTAGCTTGGGTACCGTTACTGGAGGAAGGGGCAGCTTAGGGACCACCCCAACTGGTGGCAAGGGCAGCTTAGGGATCCCGACTGGTGGCAGGGGCAGCTTAGGGACGACCCCAACTGGTGGCAAGGGCAGCTTAGGGA
>JAPKLW010000539.1:440457-462347 GCA_026898455.1 Plectranthus barbatus
CTTATTTAATATTATAATATTAATTATGTAAAAATAATTTTACTAGTATTAATATATAATAATAACATTTGTATTTATATGATATTAAAAATGAAAAATAAAATAAATTTTGTGAAGAAGATATGGGAATGGGTATGAAACCCTCCAAAATAGGGAGGAATGGGGATTCCCAAATTTTGGAAATCATTTGATTCCCGAAGAAATAATACCTGCATACCAAAAGGTGGGTTTCAGAATCATTCCATTCCCTGATTCCGAAACCCACCAACCAAACACCCCCTAAGAGTTGTTAGTGTGATAGAATTAATATATATTTTATTGGTGAGTGTGAAAAAGTTTACTTTTTTAAAAAATGAGACTAATAAATGAGACGGACCGAAAAGGAATACGAGACTAATATGACAGGACGAAGGGATAAGGGGATTTGGAATCTATCATCCCTCTCTATTCCCCTGCTAAAAAACAAAAAAAAAAGTTATAAGAAACAACTGGGTGAGAAAAGTCGGAGTGTTACATTATTCCATAGAAGCTCTTAGAAGTAAGAACACATTAACTATATAATGTCCAAATGCATTAATTTGGAGCTAGACTGTTTCTATTTTTCACTGATCATCACTACATATATTAAGGAATATGCATGTACATAAACAGTTACAGATATGTCTTAGTAAAATTGTTTGGGGGTGCAGACACTCTAATAATTGAAAACTTTTATATAAGATATGATCATTCAATAATAATTGTTGGTCACACCATATGTCACGCTCAAATAGACCGCCTCCCTATTTTAGAATAGCTTTAATGAAATAGGAAAAGGCAAGCACCATAGTTAGAATTCACATTCTGAATAATATTATTAAGCCAAGTGTTTATTGATTTAAATTCAAAGAAAAGGAAGGGGAAAAAAAAAAGCAATTTGTGCAATCAAGATCCCATCATATATATCAGATATTTAAATTATATGATAGTACGTACGAAACATGTAATTAAAAATGAGATTAAGATTCCATAGGAATAATACATTAGCATAGTATAGAATGATAATGGTGGACATGATATATATATATATATAAATAGTCACGGAGTAGCAAAAGAAATGGGCAATGGTGGGGGATGGATGGGATGGTCACTACTCAGAGTGTATGAGGTGGTGCATGCTGTGATGAGGCTGGACTTTTTTGTAATCTTCTCTAATTTATACCATGAATGAATCATTTCCTCTTCTTGAGGTCCCCTTACTCTTGAGAGATTTTTAATTTATTTTGATTCCTCGTTTTATTTTATAATTCAAGCCTACGTAAATATGTATAGTAATTAAGAAAGGATGATAATCCTAGTGAGATAAGTTATGATGATGTGTGATCTAGGGTTAATTTTATATAATGTTTGATGTGATTCGTGGAAAAGAAGGAAGAAATTAATTAATAATTGAACTTTTAGGGTACCCTACTAGCTAATATGACTTGATACTTAGCTAATGACACAAATTATTTGAATAAAATGTTTCCAAATCGACTTTCTATTTTTTTTTTTCTACTAAAGAAAGTAGTTGTAAGCTGGTTTTTTTTTTTTTTGTTCAATGATTCTGAGTGAAAGATCTCCAAAGAAATCCTCATTCTATCATTCTTTAATTACTGAAAAAATATATAAAAATGAAAAAAAAATAAAAAAAAAATCCATCCTTTCTCTCAATGGGTCTGGAGCTGTATTTGGGATTCCACTTCATATATAAATCAAAAACCTAATTTCAAAGGAAGTATTGAAATGCTGACATCCACTCATTCATGATTAATAGAATTGTATGAGTTTCACCACAAATAAGAATTTTGTCTGATATATACGTACGTAAGTTTGGAATGAATGGATTTGATCGGATTGGAATGGAAAGTACAAATGGGCGAAGCAGAGCCACCAGCGGTGGATCAGTAAAGTTGAGATCTTAGCTCCGGGAAACGTGAGCCACTCGTTACCCTATGAAAATCTCATCGCCTGCCGCCACTTGCTGCGGTGGCGACACCACCTTCTCATCACTACGTACCTTGTCTTTTGCAATTCAATTCTATTCATCCCTTCCCCCCCTCTCTCTCTCTCTCTAGAAATTACTAAGCCATGTCAAGGTATTTATGTGAAGGAAGATGAATGAAGTTCGAATTTTTAGGAAATTCCATCTTAAACTCAAAAAAAATATGTTAAGTTGGAAAAAAAAAATTACTCCCTCCGTCCCGTTAGAATTGTCATCTTTCTGTTCGATGCGAAAATTAAGAGTTAGAGTATAAAATGATTTAGTGGGATTAATATTTTATTGTTGAGTGTGAAAAAATTGTCATTTTTGGAAATGTGATAATTTAATTAAGACGTCCAATTTGATAAGCATGACAATTCAAGTGGGACGGAAGTAGTATTCTAAGATATGAAGCTCTAACTAATTATTACTTACGACTATCTGTATTGGATTTGCAATTACAAATAGCTATTATATTTTTATAATCAACAATGTATTTTAATTTTTTGTAGCTTCAACACTTTCAGGTTTTATAATAAATTTAAATTTAATCTTAGCGACACATCAATGATCAAATATAATTAGGTATTGGCATGCATGCATTAATGCCCATGTACTTAGTATAATTATACTCACCAGAGTCATAATTAATGATTATATAATGTTAGAATTATGACGAACCTAAACCAAATTGTAGGATGATAATTAAATTGCATGTCAACTAATGCTAATTACATTCGATTTTTATTGTATATTTCATTTAGTGTTAAAAAATATGATACTGATAGAGACCTGAAAATCAAATAAAATTGGGGCCATTCGAGATTCCTGAAATCTTCTAGGGCATTTTAGTAATATACACTTTTACTCTTTAACTGAGAAATTATTAAAAAAAAGTTCATGTTTATTTCTTGTCCTTGTCAAAATTTGTATATATTTTGTTGCAATTATACCTTTTAAAGAAAGCTTATGTTCTGTTTGCTTCTAAAGTTAGTGTTCCATATCCTAGAAATTAAAATAAGATTTAATACAAATATTTTCATCTTAAGCTTGGTGTCAATATTTTGTGAGAGCTTTATTTTAGGGGTGATTCTAAATGCAGCCACAGTTTTGCTAAATATAGCCCCTGTAAAAAATAAAAAATTAAATTATAATGTAATGTTACAATTTTAACCCTATAGCCTCCAATTTGAAATTTTAATTAAAAAAACCTCTAATATATAACCCCATAACTATATCTACACATAGCCCCCATCTCTTTATCTCTAATTAAATTTCCGACTATGCACAATTTAAACCTAAAACCTCATTCCTTTTACAGCCCCCATTTTTTTTTTTCTCCAATGGGTGTCTCTATTTTTCGGGCACCACTAATTTTCCCATCCAAGTCCAACGCTCTCCTCCACCGCACTTTAAATTATTTTGTACGAGTACTGAAGTACCAGGAGATCATATTGCTATGGATTGGCAAACGTGGAGGATGAACCTGACACTCATCCTATAACAAAATTTGAGTTGGAGTTTAAAAGGAGAAATTTGACAAAAGAAGATGTGTGGGAATTAATACGAGCATTGATAGTGGACTGTGTATGATATTGTGTTTACATTGATTGTTACTCACGTTGTATCTTAATTAAGCAAACAAATTTTGGAGTATCATCCTCACATTCTTCAGGAATACCTCTGCGGCGTGGACCAGATTCACTTTATGCATACATGGTCGGACAATTACTCTTGGATACATAAAGAAGTCGTGGAAACAATCGGAGGAGTTGCACGGGAAAATTAGTTGTGCCCGAAAAATAGAGACTGCCGTTGTAGATATAAGGATGGGGCTGTGAAAGGATTGCATTTAAGATTTAATTTGCTGCACAGTCGTAAATCAAATTAGAGATATAGTGATGGGGCTATGTGTAGATTTATTTTTTATTTTAGTTAAAATTTTAAATTGAAGGCTATAAGGTTAAAATTGTAATATTACATTATAATTTAATATTTTATTTTTACGGGGGCTACATTTAGCCAAAATGTGGCTGTGTTTAGAATCACCCTTATTTTAGTTTCTGTAACAATTATAGAATAATGACTGCACACTGTTAATTTGTTTCCTCAATTGTATTTGAAGTGTGGACAGTTACTTTAGTTTTAGTTATGCAAATTGCATGCACAATTTACAACCCTACTTGATTACTAGCTATACAACTTAATAAAATTAAAGTAGCCACAGATGAGTCAAATCCCCAAACCATTTCATCAAATTTTAAAACTATATGATTTATCTATAGTTTTTTACCTGACCCATTTTCTATAAATAAATCACAGTTGAGGGAATACATGCAACAAGTGAAAATGAGAAGATAAAAAAAGAAGTGCAATTTCTTGACGTGCAATCCCACCTTGATTATCTAAGGCAGTTGATTTCATGCAGGCAAAGCATCTACACAGAAGTGTAGAGAGGGGGGAAAAAAAATTTAATTTAAAAACATGGAGAGAGAGAAATATACAGATATCAATATCACACTGCTCCCAAATTGTCGAAATCAGTATCATCAACAGTGAGCCAGTCGTTTGAATCCTCACCTTCTGATTCTTTATCTTTTGAGTGTTTACCACCCCGAGATCCAGAACTTCCATCCAGTTGAACCCAAGCCTTGTCGTTGTCGCTTGTCGATACACTAGGTGATGATTGATCATCCTCCTCATTTTCCAGATCACTAAACGAAACATCCTCCTCATTCATGGTTTGCTTTTGAGTATCAATGGATGGGCGTGTATCAACTTCTTCGGCCTGATGACCGGATTCAGTTTCATCGACGTTCTCTTTTTGTGGGGTCGGATTTACTGTCTCAGCTGATGCATCCTTAGCATCAGACGACTGAGGGTTCTCAGAGGCTTCCTCATCAGTTTTAGATTGAAGATTCTTCAGAAGTGCCTCCCTTGCTTCGGCAACCTGAAGAAAGCTAATAACTAAGAATGAGTAGGGCTGCCTCCTTGCATTATAACAAGCAGATATGAACGAAGGATGTCTTGAGACAAACAATCATTCAGAAATTGAGAAATTTACTCTAATCTGATCACTTTCTATATATAGATGATCCCCGATCTATTCTCTGGGGCAACTCGATGTAATTATTAATACGGGAAATGGAAGGACGTTGCTGAGGATGTTTTATTAACAACTTCAACCAGCATCCAAAACAACATGTACTACAAACAATTGTACAAGTTTAATAGCAAAATCTACTTCAATTTTTAACAAATCAACTTTTTGATGAATGCCTTGTAACATTCATTCTGCCATTGAACGTTCAAAGAAAAGTAATAAGACTTTTTACTTTTAATCACATATAGAACTACATATTATGTACAACTCAAACTTAGAATATGGAGGCTAAGAGTTAGTTGTATCGAATTATTATTTCAGTTGTGAAGACAGGTAATACTGGGGGAAAGAAGTTCAATTCAGAAAATAGAGTGGGAATACAAACCACGGAGAAAAACTATACGAGAAATAGAAGAAAGGAAGCTTTTTTAACTTTAAAACTGTTTTGTCTTTGATATACAGGACGAAGCTGGTTAGAAAACTAGAAAAATATGCCAGGTTCCAATGCTCAAAGTATGATCGAAAGAGATCATTTCCTAATTCAACTTGTTGCTGGAAAGAGATGATGCAACGAGTGGATAGATATTCTACGTCTATACAGAAAATTTTATGATGTCTGCACTCAATCAAAAGTTGTCATCTAAACTTTTTTGGGGACAAGCACAATTTTCATTATCATGTTCTTTCAACAACGTCAATTATCGATGAAAGCCTCTGGCCAAGTAAACTAACATTGTAATTCTTCTAATGCAGGTAGCAAAGCCTTCAAAAGAAAATTTAACAACAATAAAAATAAAAAAAAATTGCTAAATTATAAAAAAACTTGCCTGTGGAGTCGAGAGAAGCTTCAAATCTTCTTCATTTAACTTGGGAATAAGTAAAATGAAATATATAAGCCAAAACTTCCCATTGCTCAGTTGACTGCCGATTCTCTGCCTCAGTGACTCAAATTCAGGTACCAAATGATCAATATTTGCAGCATGTTCTCTCTGATAATCTGACAGACGAAAATCTGTAACAGAGTATCCCAGTCAGCACCAAATCACATACAACCTAAATATATGAATTCTATTTGCTTCTGTTTATATAGTGGTAAAATGATGTTAACAAAGCTTCAACTTTTCAGTACAAACAACATAATACACATACATATTTTGTGATTCCTATGAGTGCCTCTATATCAATCGTAATCTCCAGCAATTTCACAGAGTCCACATGTGTCATGCTTTTGCTCTATTCAAATCATTGTTTAAATCATACCTAGATTCATCTATTTCATAATACCACTTAGCCAACGTGCAGTATTCCATTTATCCAGTTTCAACACGGCCATTTTAATTTGCAGAACAGGAAAAAACCTGATAATGCCAGGGACCCAAGTCAACAGAATTTCGAGTGGCAAGTAATTTCACTTACAAGCTCATACCCACCTAAATTTGATGGCTAAAGATCAATGATCCCACTATTATTAGTTTATTGACTTTCCACTTTATGAAAGAACAATGTTAATACGTAAAACTTGAAAGAGTTTGGAGATGGCACTAGTTCAATGAAGAGTAAACCAGAAACCAATTTCAACAAGTGCAGCTGTCAGTAGATGTAAGTGTAGCTTTAATGTGAAACTCCACAAAAAGTGGAAGATAAACAAAGCTACTAACTGAATGAAATAAAAAATTTAAAAAAAATAATTACACAACCCAAAGCTATTTAACTTGTATGTTCCTTCTTCACTGTAGGATACTTTCCTTCTTCACTGTAGGATACTATCACAAAATAAAATATCCAGTTTTTTAAAAAAAAAATTATTTAATCACGGATTATAGGCTCCAAGTGTAGTAATGCAAATCTTTTGCAAGTGTGATTCTTCTACTAAGAAATAACCAAAGCCAGTAAATTGAAACTTCAACAAATCCAGCTAGTAACGAAAAAAGTTCTTTAGAGGCTGCATAGGCAAAAGGTTCTGTATACAAGTATTTACTTATAAACATTAATCATACATATGAGTCAGACCATAAAAACGATACCTATAAAAATTAGATACATACATGAAAGATTGGAAGTGCATTTTTAGATGATACATGGTATTATCTTAGACGTATCAACAGCAGTTAAGTCGCCCTAAAAAGAACAGTAGTTAGTAGGATTCGCCTTCTGAAAACTTCTCTAACATTTTGCATCAATTTCAGTAGCATTTTAAATTATTGACCTTCCAACCTACAAACCAAACATAATCATAACTGCACCATAACCATCAAAACAGAACCTCAACAAAGCCAAACACCGGTAATGTGTCCAGATATGTTCACCTTTTTTAGCCAACAAAAAATTTGGAAAATATCCAGAGGCGAAATACATTCACCTCACTGATGGATGTAGGGGTAACTATCTTATCTTGATCATGCATCACACACATCCTAACAATAGAAAACCTTTGTGCCCAAGTTCCCACACCAAGTTCAAGATCTATAGAACTGAGATAACAAATGTAGTGATCAAACAATGTCCCTTCAACATTAAATGTCATTAGCGAGTTCATGATTCTAAAGTCCCAGAAAAGCTCTTAACATGTAAAATCATGGCATGTATAGTGTAATGCACTTATGCTCGTGTGAATATTCTTGAACAGTGTATACAGATGATCTCTCACAGTTTTTCTTAGGACATAACCTTATAATATCATGCACGTAAACAACGACTGAATAGGCATCTTAGATAAAGCTCAACATTCATTGAGCTCTGATGCCCCCGGAGCAATAATCACATTTAATGATTGACAAGAACTAACTCACATCTAATACGCCCCTGAAATTACCATTGCTTGTAGATGATAGGAGTAACTTAATGAAACAAGCATCAGCAGTAACCACATACTAGTTAAAACAACGAAAGACATTACACGCCGCAAACAATTCTGAACTCGTGAAACAAAATTACCATCAGGCAAGGAAACAGGGAAATTAGTCCAGAGCTCCGGCCGCTTTGAGATCTTCAGCACAAAATCCAAAATTTCGTCAGTAATTTCCAGTCCCTCATCATCATCATCCTCCACGTTATCATTCCCATCTCCATCATTTAGTTGATTCTGGAGTTGCAGTAGATTTGAAGTAATTTTCGACGAAATTAACGACAACCCTGATCTTAAGGTGCCCTGAATTTCAGCCAAATCACTTTTAATACCCGCGATTGCATCGGACGAAGAGGAGGGCCCAGACGAGGAAGCCGCCACCGGTGGGGGCGCAAGAAAGGCGGCAACGCCTCGGAAGACGGCTGAGAGATCATCCTTAGCCTCGGAAAAAGGGCTTCTTGGGGGTGAGGAAGGTTGAGGTGAGGTGGGAGTGGGATTATCATCGTCCGAGAAGGGATTGAAAATAGAAGGGATCCAAGATGACATTTTTCCTTAACTTTTTTCTATCAAATTATTGTAGATTGCGCTTTCTTGGCATGAAGAATATCGAATTAAGCTCCGTAGGTTGATTGAATTCAAGGGTTTAAGTATATCGGCGAAGAATCTGCGCTGATACAAGTTATATCTTTTGTATCTTGTGATTATTCATAAGATTTTCTGGATATTTGTTGCTATTTTTCTGCATATAATTTGCTGCAGCCATCCCCAAGTCCCAAATAAATAATCTCACTCTCTAATCTCTGTTCTACTGAAGTCTGAAACTACCATTGCTTATATAGCTGAATTCAATTAAAAAATCTAAAAAAAATAAATCACTTTTTAAATTTAACACAAATCATAAGATTTCATTTATATTCTGTTATGTTATGATATATTTTCTAGCTAACTATAAAGTTGAACTTAGGGGTGAGCAACGGGCAATTCGGGTTGAAAACCGCTCCGAACTCATAAAACCATGAATTCGTAAATTTTCAAAAACTCAACCCACCGTCCAAATGAAAATATTAAAATCGAACCATAACCAAACCATTCGGTTCGGTTTCGATTTTAACCGAAGTTTCTTAGCATTTTTCATAAAATTGCTAAATTAACCAATTTAATAACATAAAAAATCACAATCCACATATATATTAAAAATAAAAATTCACAATTCACAAATCGAATACATAATCATAAGTTTAGCAAATAAAAATATTAAACGCGAATCAATCAAAATTCACAGTGCCGTGGAGAGGAGCAGCGTGAAGCTGTGAACGTGCGATTACGGTTAAGGTAACATAAAAGGGTTTGGTTTTTTATATTTATATTTTGTAATTGAAGGAAATAATTATTATATTTTATGTAGAATATATAATAATATAAATAAATACAAAATATTTAATAATTTATATATGTATATAAATTACGGTTCGGTTCGGTTCGGTTCGGTTAAAATCGCACCCAAACCGATAACCCGAAAGTTTTCTAAAATTCAACCCAAACCTAAACTGTATTTTTTTTCAAACCAATCCAAACCGCCCGAATCCCAACAGTTCGGTTTGGTTTACGATTTTCAATTTGATTTTGCTCACCCTAGTTAGAACTACAAAATATTTGACAACTCTAGTTTAGAATATAGGATAATTTCATTTTATCCAAATGTACAGACCCTATTCTAATCAATATAATTTCTTTACTATTTTCTAACCAACTTTTGACTAGACCTTAAATTGGACTGACCCCCAAATATTGATGGACTGATTTTGTTGAGATTTGGGATTGTTGGTTTTTGTATGTGGCCTTTTCTCTTACTTTGATGCTAGACTAGATCCATATGCAAATTATTACGAGTATTATAGAATTTATCATATCTTCAAATTATTAAGTATTCATGCATTATATTATGTTACCCATGATTTTATTAAAAGATCAGTTTATAAAATAGAGGTTCAACCAAAAACCAATCGAGTTTACCCTACCCGGTTTGTTCCACTTTTGGATAGACATGCCCGAACCCGGTTTCGGTTTCAGATTGAAATTAGGCTCCATACGGGAACCATAATTTGAATTTTTGGTTTTAGTTTCGCTCAAATTATCACGTATAGTTGCAATTTTTCAGAAAAGAAAAAAAATGATAGAACCGGAACCAACAGTTACATAATTGAAAATTCAAGAACCGGAATTGACCCGTTTCTTTTGAACCGCGAGCCAGTTCCTTGGTTCGGGTTCATCAAAATGGGCATAGGGCAGCTCGGTTTCGGGGCCCAAATCTAGGGGAGAAAGAATGCTAAAATAGTTTGATCCAATAATAAATAAATACATCAAGCACCAATTTTGTCACACCCTATTGTGGATCGATACTTCAAGAAAATATTGGCAGCACCATAGTGAGCCAAAGCCCCCATAACCACGCACACATGGAAGATCTGGTGGCTCTGGCCGGCCAAGTCGAACCACCCGGGCAGCCACCGCTCCGGCACCCTACTCAAATAAAACATGGTGCCGATCAAATACGAGAGCGCCATCACAGCTTCATACCCCAGAATCACGTTCCTGTGGGGATCACCCCAGTACACCACGGCAGCATGCACCGCGGGGATGATCCCGAACAGCGCCATGGACACGAACAGCATGACTCGGAAGGAGCGGCACTTGCCGGAGGAGAAGGCCGGCGTGAGCAAGGTGATGATGGTGCACGTGCCCATGATGGTTATGCCGGTGAGGTACACCACTTGCCAGTGCGGGGTGCACTGGAAGATGTAGTACATTGCCGGGAAGAATGAGGCGATGATCATGACCGTGATGCCGACGTAGTCGAGGTTGAGGAGGTGGGTGTTGAGGCGGCGGGAGTGGCAGCAGAAGAGGTGGCAGAGGCTGCTGCAGAGAAGGCAGAACATTGAGCCGCCGAGGAAGACGTAAAAGGGCCAAGATGGAGTTTCCGTTTTTGGGCTTAAATCTATCACTTTCGCTTCTGCCCCCTGATGTTCCAACTCATTCTATCATCATCATCATACACAATTAACAAACAAATGAATGAATGGATCGAGCCTCACCCTTGGGATTTTGTTGGTCACATTAGCTTCTGCACTTGATGGAAATTGGCTGTAATAAATCACACAAACAAAGCCTGTAAGAAGAGAGAGACAAACCTGCTGTAGTTGGATTTACTTTTTTTTTTTTTTTTTTGAAAATTTGAAGTAATTTTAAGGTCAAATCTGTATGAACACTCCATTAAAATGTTAGGTATATCTCGGTTTCATCAACTATGCATCTTCAATAATCACATAATTACAATTAAACTCTATAGAAAGAAAGATAGAGCAGCAGCAGTGATTTAGAAATTGATGGATTTACCCAACAAAGATTGTGATGAACTCTGAAACCTCAGAAACATGCAGTGCATTAGCAACAGTCAATCCCACAAACAAAAACAATCCCAGCAAGTGCCTGCAAACTCAACCCCACAAATATCCAAAATTCAGACATAAAAAAAAAAAAAAAACTGCAAATTAAATCCATGGAAATTAGATTTGATTAAGGTTGTACTTACGTCCAAACATTAAGTGTCTCATTATGCCACTGAAACAAGCTGAGGAAAGCTAGTCTGATCGGCCACTCAGATCTGTAGTACTTCAATATAAACTCGTTATCCTTCATATAATCCGGCAGCTCATGGAACGACACAAGGCGGTATCTTCTCCCTCCCTTTCTCTCACTAACCTTCTTCTCATCCTTGCTGCTTCTATCCTTCTCTTCATCCATCCCTTTACACTTTCTCCTCCAAACAGCCCTTTTACTGTTTCTGGACATATTATTTTCGGACATGGGCTGTTGAATTAAACGACAAAACGAAAACCACCTCCATATACATGGTATCAGGAGGAAGAAAGAAATGTGTGTGGGGAGGGGGGATTGAATGAAGGTTGGTTAGCTAGGTTCGAGTAATAATTGCACAAGAGGCTGATGACCAACCGTACCAACAAAGCAACATTTAAAGTTTGGAATTCTATTTGGGCACGATATATTAGCCTTTCTAGGATTAAAATTTGAAGGTATATGCCAATATTTTCTTACATTTTAAGGTCTCACAACCTCCAACCAACATATTTATATATACTTCACTTTAGCCTAGAAATTATTTTCTTTATTAAATAGTATATGGTTCTGTATATAGTAAAAAATTATTTACGTTGAATGATAACGGTTTAGATTCATTTTATTTAACCTTATAAACTTTATTTATAGTAATGGGTCTCATTATTATATAAATATGAATATCTATAAATGTTTGGAGTGATTGATCTCTCTTTAGTTGGCTTGACTAATATCTCTCATGTAGGTTTGATACATGCAATCAGGCCATCATAAATTTTCTCTATTCCATGATTAAAAAAAAAAAGGTCATAATTACTAATTTAATTTTCTAGGTTACTTGATTCACGTTTTTTTTTTATATTGCAAATTGATCATATCAATTATGGGAATTCTCATGCCAATTGCTCATAAATTGATTAAGACAAATATTATTTTAAAAATATACATGATTTATATATTGAAAAACCTACTGAAAAATGTTAAATATCTAGTATCGATTGGAGACCTAAAAGTATATTACCAAATAAGAATTGAGTTGACCTTCTGATAGACGGTCTCACCATTTTTTTATTGTGAGACGGACCTTAATACATCATTTCAATAAATTAAATACATCATTTTATTTTAGCAACAAATAAATACATCATTTGTAATAAAAAAAATACACCATTTTAATAAATTAAATACATTATTATTTATTTTTTCCTGTGTAAAAAATTACATTATTTGTAAAAAAAAAATACATTATACCACCAAATGTAAAAAGTAACAGCTACAATTCATATATATTTTCACTAAGCTAAACAAAATTCCCATTATATATAGACAATCGGTAAATAATTTATTTTTTGAATTCACCGCAATTAAAAGAAAGCGGTGAGAATCGATCAAAAGGAATTAAATAATGTAGATGTACTTCTCTATTTGATCCCTTTTCGAGAAAATTGGCGATTGAGAATACTCCACGTTAATTTATTAGTTAGGAAGATATAGGAATACGATACGTCAGGGACTTATTTTCACCATTTTCAATACAATTAAAGAGTTGGTTAGTTGTTGAGATTAATTATCAAACGCCAAGTGGCTTTTTTATATATGCTTAAAATTAACCAATATTCATATAATTCATAACAGCACCATATACGTATATATGACAACGATTGTTTAAGAATCGATTTTCGTTTTATCAAAATTTATATAGATGCACCATTTTAGGTGAAATAGTGTTTGATTAGTATTAATTCAAGAATTAGGATTTTGCAGGTTTCAATAACTAACCCTCGTGTAATTTCGAGAGTCGGTAGGCGTATGATCCAGGACAAAATTTTGATAGTTACATATAATACAGATATATGTCATAATCGTAACATGGATAAAAGATAAGTAAAGATATATAACTAACAACAATCACCAATTATGAATATATTTTATTCAATTCAATAATTAGAAGAAACAAAGTTGGACTTGAAATTAGCACAAATGCTCACCTACCTATGGTGGACACGCATTAACGTCCCGACTCCAAGGCGTGAATGAACTCAATCGAGATCGGTCATGTTACCCACCAATTGTCGTGATCGGTTTTTAGACTGACGGCTGACGCTACAAACCATCACAAGTCTTTCTGAGTGAGCTTTGTCATCACTAACACGCATCCTGAAAAACTTCTCAGGGAATCACCCATCTTAATTCTACCCAAGATCAAGCATACTTAACTTTGAGATTTTTCTAGAATGACTGCTAGAAAAGATGATGCATTATGTTGGTATGAGTAGCACCTATCAAATCCTTTAAACTCTCCTCAGCTATACAATCTCATTCCCCTACAGTCTCAGAATCCTCCTCGTTCCATTGTTGGTCGGGACGAACCAGACAGACGCTGGTGGGTATGTAGTGACCCAGTGCTGGAGTGGGGATCGAGTGAACGTCGATGTTGAGAAGCATGGACAATGAACGACTCTCGTAAAACTTCCATTAGTTGAGTGGCAGGGGCGGATGTATGTATGCTAATGGGGGTACACTTGTACCCCCAAATTTAATTTTTTTATTATTACATATATATATATATATATTATTATTTATATATATATTTTTACTATTTTTATATATAAATATTTATATAATGTACCCCCAATATAATTTTATTCATATATTGTATCCACAATTATAATTTTCTAGATCCGCCTCTGTTGAGTAGAGGGTGATATGAATTAACCAGGCCCACACCGAAATGAGAGAGATTCCGAGTCTATACAGGAATGAGACTGAATAGTCGATGAGACCTTAAATAATTTGATAGGTACTACTCATACCAACATGGTGAATCATCTTTTCTGACATTCATTTTCGAAAAACCTCAAAATTAAGCATGTTTGACCTGGGGTAAAAATAAGATAGGTGACCCCCTTGGAAGTTTTTCAGGGTGCATGGGAGTGATGACAAAGCACACTGGAAAATACTTGTTTTGGTTTGTGAAGTCGTCAGCCGTCAGTCTGGAAGCTAGTCACGTGGCCAACCCCCGGGTGAGTTCACTTGGGCATTGGAACTGGAGCGTTACAGTTAATATATTTACGAGTGATATGTCAATACAATATTGGTGGGTACGTGAATATTTATGTTCAAATTAGACCAGCGTTCGGCTGAGAAAGAATTCAATTTAATCAGTCGAGTCTATAGTATATTTATATATAATATTGTTTGTTGAAGGTCGCACATAACACATCTTAATTGTGTTTCAATGAAAAGGTTGACCCACTGTTTACATGAACGAAATTTATCAAGCACAAAACATGTGAAATAATTAAGTGCAGTGTTTTAGTATCTCATAAAAAAAAATATCATGAAACCATGTTTACAATGATCTATCACGTTTAAAATATATTTATTTAATTGAACTATAATCATTTTTTTTTGTCAGTATTATGGAAGAGAGGGAGAAAAAATCAATCATATTATTTCATTTAGTCAAAATTGAGGGATGAGATTGTTTTTTATTAACCAAAAACCCTTTGTGTATATAAACGTCCTTATATAATACTCCCTCCATTCCGATTATATAATTCGAGTTACTATTTTAGGGTGTTTCAATTATATGGTCTAGTTTTTATATTTGACATTGTTTTTATATGGTAATTTACCATTACATCCCTGAATAATTTTGGAAAATGAGAATATTAAATACAATATTATGAAAATGAGAGGTTAATTAATACTTTAAATAAGGGTAATGTTGGAAGTATGTTTAAATATTAAATAATTTTTGACAAATATGCAAAATCAAACTGGACTATATAATCGTAACGGAGGGAGTAAATGAAAAGGCTTTCGAAACTTATATGCTTATAAGTGATGCATGTATTTAATATTAGAAACTTAAATTTATGATCTTTCGATCACTAAGTAAAATGTCGTGGATTAATATTATTTATTACTTATATAAAAGTAAGTAAAGTCTAAAAAAAATTCTGGTATTCTCTCAAAAAAAAAAAAAAAAAAATTCTGGTAGAAGTGGAATGGGCATGGCAGGGGACACGACAGGCTATGAAGATAGAGAGGGGAGGGGGGGGGGGGGTTATTAATTAATAGTCGCAGAACGGCATTAGCTGTTGGTGTTACTTACCTCCTATTCACATTATTGCTCATTAATACACCATTCATATCTCACCTATATTCATCCCCATCAATCATCATTTCATCACCCTTTTTTTTAAAAAAAAATTTAAAAATAATTTCCTTTTTCCACCAAATACTTTATCATGTGGATGTTAAAAACTTAACCTATTTCCGTTTCATGATATTATTAGCTTGTATAGTACTCTTTTAAAAAAAAAATTATAAACGTAGTATCTTCAAAATATGATATTTCAAGATCCTAACTAAAAAGCTCACAAAGAATACAATTTGATATATTATAAGATACCGGAATAATAAAATTAAAATGTGAATCTAATAAAAAATATCCCACTTTATTAAAAATTAAAAAAAAGAAAACCAAAATAGCACAGGGTTCAACTATAAATGCAAACATATACAAAGCTTACATACAAGTTGTTAGATGATGTTAGTTGTTACCTTACAGCTTCACATTAAATGAGATTCTTAAATTAACATGTGAATCCTGCTGCTCTACTCCTTCAATCAATTTCCATAGAGTATCTTCAATTATTTAATTTTACATTTACTTTCTCCTTCCTACAGAATAATTTATGTCTTTTAGCCCTTTTTCTTTTTCTTTTTCACATCCAAAAAAAGAAAAAAAAAAGATTGCCGGTGTTAAAATTTGTTTCCTTAAAATAGACCCAAGTATTCATCTTAACCTATGAATGGGAAAATGTAACATATGAGTCTTAGAGACAAGTCATAAGCTCCAATTGTATATCTGCAAATTAACATCAAATAACCCGAAACGAAAACTTATGCTGAGGAGATCGTTGAAGATCTTAGCCATTGAAGCCACGAATTGAGATCCTCTATTGTGCATTTTGTTTAATTAAAGTGTAATAATTTTATTTTATTTTTAAAATGTGGTCCTGCACAACAGGGGGTGTTGTGCCAAAGTGCATAACAGAGGATCTTTGTAGCTCCTGCAATGATGCTCGGACTGCAGATTTGTGAACACCTCCAACTTCCAAGTGATTGCTGAAGAACCACCATTTTTGAACCGAAGATATAGATGCCTGAATTAAGTCCAGTTTTTTCATGGCAAGTTATAAATGCCACCACAGCAAAGCAATGTATTTAGGAATCTATCAAAGCAAGAGTAGAAACAATTAAGGTCTAATTTTTTCTTCTAACAATGGTTGATAATTTAAGAGGTATCATATCAATACCAGAACACAGTACTATACTTTCAAATAAGGTGTATGTATAATAGCACAAATAATTTAGGCAAACTTCGAATTCAACATATTTTGTGATCAATTTCATGGTTCCTAGGCTCCAAAGCTTTAGAAAGGGGAATAAAAGAATAGAGAAATATGGTTACCAACCCATGCTTTTTTGTTCATCTTCAAAAACATGATCTTCCTTTTTCTCCCTTATCATCAGAGTCTAAGTAACAATCAACATTATCTCGGACATCATTCTTATATATCTCCTTCAAATGAGAACTTCAGGTTGCTACGATGCATCTTGTATGGTGAATCTGATTCCGAAATTGCTGTCTTTGGTTCGGAGAAAGCCATGGAAATGTAGTTTTATCAAGGAAGATTTCAGCATTACCTCTTGTAGCTGCGGTGCTGAGAAACTGAAATCAAGATTGACTGCTTCTGATTCTCAGGCCGGAAAGAGTGGGAGGAAGCTCAGTCGACATGATAGAATTGAATTATGTCGGTTGTTTCAGGGTGCTGGTTGGGAGCTTGCTGAGAGTTTGATATTGTTGGCTGATCCCCAGACTCTAAATGATGCGTTATGTATTGCTTTGGATTCAATCTGGTTTTTTTGAGCACACAACTAGAATTGTATGGAATTACTGGATTAATCAAGAAGATCGTCGCTAATGGGGCGTATGATTTTACTCGAGCAGCACTTAGGACTTCATTTCTAGCTTCATGTGTTTCTGCTTGCCAAAGTCGCACAATGAGCCTTGCTGACACTGTTACTGTAATGGCGAAAAGGTAATCATATAGCCTTTGATTATACATCATTCTCATATAAGAATAAATATAGGCAATATCAGCTTTTGGGTGCTGTAGGAATGCTCTCTCTCTCTCCTCAGACACACACAGGGACATTCGACAACAATGATACAAACTTGAGTTCTATGCATGCTACGCTTTTACAACCCACGTCTCATTTCCTGCAGTACAAATGTTCCAATTGCAGCTAGATTGTGGACATTTTCAGTGTACAGTTTAGGAAAATACAGGACTTTATCATTTATGTGAATTATTCATAGAAAAGCAAGGGCTTTAGTCTACAGATGCTGCAGGTTACTTGGGGCCTTAGTCTGTCTCTCTTGCTCTTTAATCTTAAGAAATTGTATAAATGGACTCCAATTTTGCTTGTACGCTCTGGTCATCTTTTAGGAGTAATTTGCAGCGTTTGCTACATGATTTTAAAGTTACTGTCTAACTGTTCCAAACTTATGAGGTCATGTAGAGGTAGTTCAATAATCAACATTTGTTAACAATGCTTCTTTCTTTTTTTTCTTTTTTTTTTGCTTTCAGTGAATCTTTGTTGAATTGCTTTCGTAAAATATCAAAATCTCACTATACAATGTATTGTATGTTATAATGAGATATGAACGATCTATTGGGTGTTGCAGCGCCGGCTCAATTAGTTGTGAAGCTTACCTAGCATTTTCTTTCGATTTTTGGCGTTTTTACATTCTTGCATATGTTGTGAGTATTTTCACCATCTGTCCTGACAGGTTACATGAAAGGCTCCAAGAGTGTAATGGGGATGAAGTCTTGAAATTTACAGAATGGGCTCTTGAATGTATAAGTTTCCATCCTGGCTGAGTAGGCCATAATTCTCCTGTTGAGATAGTTATCTGCTTTCAAGACATTCCTATTTCCTAGATCTTGCAGGCAACCATCTCACTGGGAAGGATATCTTCTCTAGTTCATTTGATCCTGGTTGGGCATCAGCTACTGCAATCCAAGGGTTGTTGGGCATGCTAGTGGAGGGGGAGACAATGTTAACCATTTTGTTGCAGGTAATCCTCTTTTGATGTTTACTGATAATCAATATTTTTATTGACCAGATATGGGTGCTGTGAATATCTTTGCCAGTTAGTGTTCTGTCCGCATATTTCTTCTTCTTCTTCTTCTTCTTCTTCTCATGACTCGAGTTCATTTCTTACTTTGTTTCTGGGCTAGGAATTAATAATTGTTTTCATCGTTGCACTCACAAATGTTTAATGCATGAAGGTGTGTGTGGTTGTTCTTTGATCTTCATTGCCTTTTATTCTTTCGCTATTCCCACTGCACAATATTTGTTCCGCTTTCCAATAATATTTCACTCCACCTATTCCAAATTCTCATTTACTTTCTTGTTCTCACCGTCATTTTCTCTACCGTCTCTTCTCATTTCTAGATTTTCTTCTTTCTGCGAAGAAAAACAAAATCCATTTGCAATCTCCTCTAAACCTTTATATTTCATCTAAGCAAGGAATAAATTCTTGGAAATAAAATGGTGATTTCCATAAATGTAATAGAATCAAAATTAATTGCTTTGAGTTTCATTCCATTTCCAGCAAACCCAATCTCTTTAAAATCTGCAAAACCAATTCACCCTCAACCACGGAAAGAAACTCTCCCTCCCTTGTTCTCTCTCTCGGCAAGATGGTGGAATTGAAACCAGGCCATTTCATTTTGATGATAGCTACCATCATGGCCATTTATTCCGGGTACGCTGGGATAAAGAGCCCGGCAGGCAAAGTCTGCATGCAGAGGCAGGAAGAGTCCTGCCTGTACTTGTTCCACTCCAACGTTGCGACCATGGCCTCGTCATACGTGGCCATAGCGCTGCTCCTGAGTGGCCTGCCCGCCAAGCGGCGGCTCTTCCGGTGGATCCTCATGGTCTTAGTTTTGATCATGTACACCTCCTTCATGGTCAACTCCTCCATGGCCTCCTTGGTGGTGACTCCCAGTCCCCACACCCCACTACTGCAGTCATACCGCATTTGTCTTCAGATCTTCACAGCTTTGTACTGTGTTGCGTTTTGCGTTCTTGCTTTTTTGTGCACGCTTCACGAGATTCGGAGCGGAGTGGTTTCGTGGCGAAGGGAGGATTATATAATTTAAGTTTAACTATAATTTGACTCTCTTGTTTGTTGTATGGAAATATTTTTTTTTTATATCGCTACAATATTTGCATCCCATTAATACAGAAATTATTTATATTTATTAACTCACACTGCTCGTTGAATTAAAATGAAAATTTACTCCAGTAATATTACACCACCCATTATTTTTAGAGTTTATAATGTATTCATTAAAATTACATCTCAAATAACTCTAAAATTTTACTGATGGGTAATGTTATATTGACTTTAGATGGGTTCAAACTTAATTAAGCCCTTTTCACTGTCAAAGTCCCCAAAAAAACACTAATACTAATACATAAATAATAGATAGTTTTAAAAACTATAAACATACTTTTATTTCAAATTTATTTAAAAGGTTCTATACATTAAAGCATCGCAACATTAGTTTTACCATATCTTTTAAATTTTAATTTTATAGTCTCATTTTTCTCTGATTTATTTTTTCTTTCTTATGGTTTATTTTGATTTTTAGATTTTAAATTAAATATTCGTTATTTTATTTCTTTCGAGTTTTGTGGAACACCATAGAAATAAACTCTATTAATATGTATAATAGAAAACTATAATATAGATTAAAAGCAGTTCTAATGAAAAAGGCTAATTACATAATTTAAATCTACAAATTTGAAAATCGCAAAACAAATTATCTCAATCTATTGAATTAAATTAAAGAACTTTAATTCAGTGTAATATCAAAATAAATGAGAACAGTGTTAATAAATTTAATATAAACATATTTTTAATGTGCACAATCTCTAACACAAACAATTATATTTTTTACAGTAATCTAATTTTTTACAGCAGCTATTTTTTTCATCAACCATCCATGCTCTATCCACCCATCTTTTTCACCCTTTCTCTATTATTTCTCAATAAAAGAATCACCTCTTTCTTTTTTCTCTTTTTTAATAAGAATACAATTATTAAACTCACACACCCAGATGCACTCAGGGAAGATTGAACCTATGACCTCTTGATCGAGGTAAGATATTTTCACCACTACACCCTAAGCGAGGGACGAATCGCCTCTTTCTAGTTTCTACTTTCTAGTGTTGTCCCCATTTCTTTGTCACCAACAACACTCTTTTTCTCCCTCATCTCTTTCTTTCTTATTCCGGCGTACTACCAGAACACACTATACTTTCAAATAAGGTCTATAATAGCACAAATAAATTAGGCATACTTGTCTAAGCTTCGAATTCAACATATTTTGTGATCAATTTGAATGTTCCTAGCAAGGCTCCATAGCTTTAAAAAGGGGAATAAAAGAATAGAGAAATATGGTTACCAATCCAGGGTTCTGAATCCAAAAAATTATAATAGCCGTAATCTGCAGAAGACTCTTCATCTTCAAAAACACGATCTTCCTTTTTATTATCCCTTATCGATATCATTCCTAGTGTCAATCGGATTGATCCATCGAGTTTCGGGCTAACCCGATTGGGTTACGGATTATTCGGTTTAATCGGGCTGAATTTTTTTCGGGCTAATAACTCTTAAACCTAACCCTAACCCACCGATTTTCGGGCTGACCCGTAGGATTGACAAAATTTACGAGTTTATTTTTGTAAATATTTTAACAACCCCTCTAATAAAATAAAAAAGAAAATGATGAACCAACATAAATGAAAAACATTAAACAATAATATATTCGCAAAAAAATAGTGATAAGCGGATAAAATGTTGTTCAATCATAGTTTGAAAAGAAAAAAAAAACAACAATCCTTATATACCAACTAATTTAAGTAATAGAAGTACATACTTAAACATATAAAATTATAAAAATAGAGATTATAAAATTAAATGTAGCTTTCACTTGAGTGAACATAACCACGAGAGGCTAAAGGTGCTTGAAAGGAAGAAATAAGTAGGTACGCTAATTAGGAGACTGACGTGTGGAAAACAGTGAAGGAGGAAGAAAGGAAGAATTTTTTTTTTTGAGCGTAACGGATTACGTCACTGTGAGAGATAGATGATATTTTGTGTGACAGAAAATTAGGTTTAGGAAATTAGGTGTATAATCAATGGGTATAAT
>JAPKLW010000540.1:0-11046 GCA_026898455.1 Plectranthus barbatus
GTTCGAAGCTTGATTTAAAACCTAGCAACGGAGTTGCTAGAGTATATTTGTAAGCAAACTTAAGTAACAACTTAAGCTAAGAAACATTTTGTTAACAACATTAAGTGCAAGAGACTTTAAAATATTCCGCTGCATTTCGTGTTAAGTTTCTAACACGACGACTCTGATATTTAAGGACCAACAGTAGATTATATTTATTAGTTAAAAAAATAGTTGTGTACAAATAATTTTTGTACAAATTATTTACTTTTCTCTTTCAATAAAGTATTTTGCTTTATTATTTTAGAATAAATTATATTCCAATATGGCAATACATACTTATAATTATGTATGTGTAAATGATATTTATTTTATTATAAGTCTGCGATTATTTCTTGAATGAGTATCAGTTCAAAATTAAATTATGATATTCATGGAAAAAAAACTTAATTATGTTTGAGTTTAGAATAAATGTTGATACTAATCATAAATGTCAATTATTTTTTTAATAAAATCATATTTTAACCAATCAAATATATTGGTGCGATTATGTAGTAATGTATCAAAATGTTTTTTCTCTTTAATTATTTATCTCAGTAAAAATCAATTCGGATATTATATTTATTATTTAAGAAAATAATAGTCATGTAAAAAAATTAAAAAAATTTATTGAATCATTTATTAAAAAAAATCTCATTGAGATAAATCTAAATTGGAGTACATCAATTTATCATAGTCAAGTAATGAGTAATTACCATCAAATTTGTATTTTAAAATTTAAACTATAAATAAATATTATTAAAGTATGTGATTCAAAATCAAAATATCATTCAAGTGGTCACAAACAATTTGATAAATTAAATTTTGAAAAATAATACTGTCAAAAAAGAAAGCAAAGTATGTAGGTAAAAAGTTTTGTATTCCTTGAAATAAAAGTGCATGTTTCTATTTTATTTTTGAAAAAATATGAAAATTGGATCCGATTTTATATTATTCTCTTTGATATGAAACTTTTCAAATAAATACAAGGAAATAAGGCAGCTAATATGTACTGTTCTTCTAATCTCTTTAAATTTCAAAAATTCATATTGATGAAATCAAGTATATTTCATTTTATGAATATACATTATATTTAAATATATATATATATATAGATAGATATCGTACATCATTTTTTTTCCTACAAAAGTAAGCATAGTATTTAATTGATAAAAAAGAATTAGGTTAGTTATATTGAATACTATAACTAAACAAGCAAATTAAAATATTAATACTCAGTTTTTTACCTAATTTCCAATTAAATATATAACTATAACTCTTGAAATATTGATGAGATTATTAGTTTATAATCATGACAAAAAAAATTAAATTATAGATCATTTGTCATTAAATTGACATTATGAATATGAATACTATATATTATCACTTATTAAAAAATTATAAAATAAGATTTGACAAATTAATAAAAAAAATAAAATGGGCGTCAATATAATAACACTTATTCACAGGGGCGGAGGGAACATATGATTAGGGGCAGCGCCCCACGAGCTAAAAAATTCTTTTAATTATATTTTCCAAAAAAAATATAAGGCAAGATCCACGAGAGGTAGTCGAGCCTATCCTTTGAATTTGTATTCATCCTTTTTTATATATGATATATAAATAATGAATCATTTTATATTGTATTTTAAATTACTATATATATAGTAATTAATAGTTAATACATTTTTAAAATTAATATTATTTTAATTTACATAAAATATCAAATAAATATTATTTTAATACAAATAAGCGTGGGAAGCAAGCAATACTAGTATCAAACTAAAAGATTACCGAATCTCCCATTCAATATTTGAGATGGCAAGTTTGGATGAAGAGAAAACAAACTAACATAAAAGGGTGATTCTAAATACAGCCCCATTTTTTTTCCTTGCAGCCCCTTTAGAAAAAATAAAAGATGATATTATGATTTTATCCTTGTAACTATAAAATTTTTCTTAATTAAAAATCTAGATATCAAATATTTAACCCTAAAATAAAACTCCATATATATTCTTATCTCAAAATTAATAAAGCCCCCGCAAGCTACATCCAACGAAACATATATATTCTTATCTCAAAATTAATAAAGCCCCCGCAAGCTACATTCATACTTTCGTTGGGATGCAACCTTGAAAAATTTAGAATTCCTAATTGTGGTGCAAATTTCATTAAGTTTACAATTCTCTCTCCCCTCTATTTCTATATGGATTACGCATCTGGAATGCACACTAGATAGGCTTCTGCGCTGCTCTCTACCTCCTTCTTGAGAGTCGTGTGTCGTAGATAGAGTTTATGATTGTGGACCTAAATGTGACAAAGGTGATTATCTTGGTTGTGATTATAAAGATGACGAACACACCTTTTGATGCTACACATTTGGTGAACGTACAGTAGGCTTGAGCAGCAAATGAATGGGATGTTATTGTTTGGTGGGCTCACAAAGAAATGTAGCATAAGCTTGCAATTGCAAAGAATATATTATAGTACTAGTAGTTACTAGTGCGAACTATTTAATTCAAAAGAAAATTCTTAATGAATTCAAAAATAGAAACAAAATTAAGAAAAAATATTAGAAGTTTGCAATGTATGGACAGATTCATTCATGATAGCTGTGATATCTTGATAGTAGAGAATTTATCCTAAATTTTGTAAAGGTTTTATTTTATAAGGATTTTTGCTGTGGGAGCTTTATTTTAGGGTTTTATATATTTGAATATCAAATTTTAATTAAGATTTAAAATTTTAAGATTTAAGAATAAAATTGGAATATCAAATTTTATTTTTTTAAAGGAGCTATAAAGAGAAAAAATATGATTGTATTTAAAATATATAACAAATTAACTTTATATCACAAATAAATTGTAAAACTCAAATGATATTTTAATAAACACTAATTGAGATTTTATGAATCCTAATTAGAATAAATAACTATCAACTGAGGTGTAAAAAGAATCAAATGGGGTTTTTCACGCCTTTCAAATAAACATGGCGTAGGGATTTTTGTCTGTGTTATATTAACAGTAGAATACTAAAAACGATTTAGTGTAATAGATTAGTTGAATAATCTAATAGAAATTTTACCTGATACAATTCTATTTAGATTGATGAAAATGTGGGATCAACTTGACGAACTCAATGTGTAGCATATATGTGAAGTATTTACGCCTAATGCATTCTAGAAAGCTAAGCTTCAACCTTTAATCATCCAAACAGAAATGCAGTCAATAAATTAAATCAAATTTGCCCTCAACTCCAACAACGCCACCAGCAGAGCTCACGCTCGCCACTTCAGCTCTGCCCGTCAGTCAGAGCTGAAGTGGCGAAGAGCATACAAGGCAGGATGGACAACATGAGAGGAGGGAATTAGAAGTAAATGCTCCCCTATCCACCATGAGCACAGTTGATGTTGTATGTAAATGAAGAGAAACTTATTGGTACAAACAGCAAGCAGAAACAAAAAATTCAAAGGCCACCACCACAAGAAAAGCATGGACCAACGGAGTAGGAGTAATTGAAGTAATCAAAGTTTGATAATCAGAAGATCCAAGGATACCTCATTTGCAGAAGTAGAACAGAACAACCATGTTTCAAACCCATCTCTCCTTACATGGGCAAAATAGAGTAACACACAAGGCAATACAGGCTCATTTACATCACAACCCTTTTGCCTCCAACGCCAAGGCCCCAACTGCACTCCCCTGATTTACTTCTTACCACGTAGTTTTGCACCGAGGGCCCTCTCCAGTTTGGATATGATCTGCTGATTGGGAATTGCTTTTCCAGATTCATATTCCTGTATGATCTGGGGTTTCTCGTTTATTAACTGCATAAATTTTGATTACATTAGAAAAGAAGCTCAATCAAGCTCTGAAACTGCATAAACACCATTCAGATATATATTGTGAAGCAACCATCAAACTTGGATAATGAATCAAACCTGGGCAAGTTGAGATTGGGTCAGTTTCTTATCCATCCGAGCCTGCATGATAGCTTTCTTTAATTCTGTGGGGACTTTATCATCTGTGACATCATTGATTGCTTGTCAGACAATGAACATAAAACGGTTCGTGACAGAGACATACCAGAGCATACATCCAGGACAAAGTACTGTGACATAGGGTTCAATAAGTCTCTCATCAGTCTCAAAGTCTCTAAATAAACTTATTAACAAGACAGATCACTAAATTTTCTTTCAATTGTTACAGGGAAACAATCATGTTCAACTTTTGTACACATGTTAAATCCACCGGGTAACATGGGACAAAATCAACAAACTAGATCAGAGATGAGTTTGCAAACCAGAACTTACTAACAGAGCAAAAAACACATCCATCTTTTCAAAAAAAAGAAAAAAGAGTAAAAGATTAGGGCAAAGAATTTTATTAGATAGGGATCATTCATTTAATAGTATTTATTTATTGTTTGGGGACAGATTAAGAATGATTTTGATTAAATTCATTTAATTATTGTTAGATTAGGATATAGTTTAGTATTCTTTTGGCCAGTTCTAGAATCTAGAGTTTATTATGCTTTGGAATATTAGAATTGTTGGGCACATGTTAGTGTGAGAAACCACTTCAGAGATATTTTTATTCAGACCTTATTTTCCTTTCATCATTGTTCTGTTTTTTAATTTTTAAAAGTTGTGGAGCCTTTTAACTCTAATGACAAGCTTTAGTGTTATACAGCGTTTTTTAAGTGCAGCCACCATCCCAGATGCAGCCTATCCGCCTATCTATACACCAAACAACTAATGCATCGTTAGTTGCACTTGAACAACTAGGCATAGACCATGTCATATATATTAGATATATGTGTAAATCAACAAAAATGAATCCCACACACCAGTCACCATCAACTTCGCCAATTTAATAATATATGAGTCTTCATTAATTTAGTATGAATATATCAGAACATAATATGCATCAATTCAATTTTTCCAATTAAACTAAGCCCAAGATGAAAGGGTCCAAGTTCTCCTTAAATTTTGATGATACTGATTGCATTATCAAAGTATGACATGACTGCCTTCTCCAAATATGAAAATAAGAATATAAACTGATATTTTGACAATCAATAGATGAAATATATATTTTTTGAAACTGCAGAAAAATAACCAAATTCAACTCACGAGAAAGATTTTCCGACTCTTCATCAAGCTTCCTGGTGTTCAATGAGGTACTGCTGGAAGCAGCTTTGTTTGTCCCCGCATTTGCTGCAGCATAATTCATAATTACAAAATATATGACCAAAGCAAGATGGATCTCAACAGCACAGCATAAGAGACTAAGCGTCTTTTCATAGAGCAACTAACTATAGATCAGGTAAACATGATGAACATGGATAGCTAAATTTCCTGCACAGACTTCAGCTTGAGCATTACCAAATTGATTTTTAACCGGACTATTTACATTTTTAGCATAACCAAAATGTCAAGCAACTCCTCAACAAAATTTCATTTCGTCAAAAAATGGACCCCAATACCTATTGTCTCTCCAACTTCTTGGGGTGTGAGTGTGTACTCTCAGTCGTAACTGGGAAGATATAAGAAGTTATCATATCCAGGCTTCCCAGCTAAAAATCAAGAAATTAAAAAAAAAAATTGCAAGAATAACACAGACTAATCGCCAGGCCCTACACCATAAATGAACCCCCAGCTGTCCTCCTCCACCCACTTCTTTATGTCTCTTTCTCAACACCAGAACTTGGAAGACATAAGAATTATTCATATCTAGGCTTCCAGTCGACAAATAATAAAATATTTTCTAGGGTTACACAAGAAAAACAGAAACATTCAAAAACAAAACCGGAAAACAGGTATAAATTCACGCATAACAAGAGTTCAGGATTAAAAAGAATATTAAAAAGAATGGAAGAGTAATTTAGAAGAAATACAGAAACAAACTCACCACTCCCATTATACATGACAGAAATAAAACACTTTCACGAAAGAAAAAAAAAAGACAGAAAAAAGAAGAAACTCCACATGAATAGATAAAATAACAAGAAGTCGCCGATTAAAAATAAAAAAGACAAATCGATTCACATCTCTATCTCCAAGCGGATTAAACCAAATAACCCTAAGCAATCAAAACCGCCAACAAACAAGCACATCGTCAAACAAACCGAAACCCCCTAGGACACACAAAAACAAAGAATCGCACAAAAATAGAAACAATACGCACACTTCTTGACAGTCTCGATCTCCGCTCCGACACGTCGGGCAGCGTTGACGGCTTTCTCATCCTTACGAGCGGCGGCGGTGGGCGCCTTCTTGCGGATAACCACCGGCTCCCAGTCCTGAGCAATTCCTGACATTTTTCTATTCGCTAGCTCTGCTAATTTCTTTCCTTTCCTGGTGGACAAGAGGAAATGATAGTTGCGTGGATCTTCCTGCGGCGAGAAGAGTGTTGTGTATTTATTTGAAAGAGAGAGAGGCGATGTTTGGGAACAGGTATTTGGTAAACACAAAATTGAGTGGAATTTCTACTTTTAACAAACAGGGCGCAGGAGAATATCTTTTTGCTCAATTCTTATCGCCTACCGAAAAGTAGACCCACTTAGAGATGCCCGCTTTGACCCGAACCCGTGGTTTGGTATCTTAACCGGCCTATTGGTTCACTGTTTCGGTTCGGCCAAACCGGACACATGTTATGAGCCGGAATCGTCGATTCTCTTTTAGAAATTTTTAAAACGTTATACACATCCAGTAATTTAGATCACTCCGTAATTTAAAATCTGACCGTTGAAACTTGAAACCGATAATTCTAAACAAAATTTTAATTTTTTTCCCCTTATTTTTTCCTATAAATATCCTGACCACCGATAATTTCATATCATTGTAAATATTTTTTTAATTTTCTATGATATTTTTTATTATTTATTTCTTAATTTTACTATTCAGTTATATGTATATACTAGCTTTACCCGCACATTGTGCGAAAGAAATAAATAATATCTTATAAATAATATAATTAATAGTATAATTTTTTAAAAATTTCATTTGTTCATAAAAAAACTACTCTTATTATTTAAATATTTAAACACAACAAATAAAACAAAATGTGAAAATATAATATTTTAAAGAAAAAGTAATGAAAATAATTTCATTGAGATTTATTATTATTTTTTATTGAGGAGAACTGACAAAATTCTTTTTGGGCTAGTAGAAATTATGCTTGTGAAAAAAAGTTTAATACTTTTTAAAATAATTATTTGAAAAATATAAATAGATTTTTGCGGGAACGATAATACTGTTCTATTTTAATATATTGATGGTTTTACGGCTTTTAAAAATTTTATTTGCTCGACAATTTTCTTTGTAGATTTTTTAAGGCTAATATGTGTTTTTTTTTTAAATGAGCTTAACTTGAATATAATTCTTTGGACCGATATTTGAATTTTATTAATTTTTTATTCAAATGTTTATATTTATTTTAGTTGGATGAATTATAAATATTAAGCAATTATTTGTCAGCATGTTTAGAATAAGATTTTTGAAATGAATTTACAGTTTACTTTTTTTATAATAAAATTTATATTGTCATGTAATTTTTTTAGGTTGTACGACAGTTTTCTTTGTGTAATAGACAATAATCTACGTTTAGACTTCTTTGAAATAATTTTGACTTATAATTCTTTGAGCACATATTTGAAATTTATTAATTATTCAAATATTTACATCTCCTTTTTTAAAAAAAAAAATGGGCCGAATTATACATTTTGGGCAATTTTTTGTCTGCATGTTTAAAATAAAATTTGTGAATGGAGTTTTTTTTGTCCTAACAGAAGATGCAACTCGAAAAAACTATTCAGTACTTTACTTAACCATTATTATATGCAGTTTCTTAGTGGTTTTTTGTCGCGCCCCCAAACCGGGCCTATGCGACAGTCCCACGTGCGACACAATGCACGCTAAGGGAAGTTGTGGTTTTAAGAAGTATTATTTAAACATGTGGAAGCAAGTAAAGATTTATCGAAAATGAAATAAGAGAATGAGGTTCAAATAATTAATTCGCAGCAGAGATTAGAATCAATTAAATGGTTACAAGCATGATGAGGCAATAAGTTAACGAATGCTTGAAAGGAAAAGAGATAAATAGTTCGCAGCGGAAGAAAAATGGAGTCAAATAATTTATAGAAACATGATGGAACTATATTTTAAATCATGCTTGAAAGAATGCATAAGTGCATATTCCAATTTTGAAAGCAAGTATAAATGAGACTATGTATGAAGACATAGCTCGTCACTTCGATACCATAACCAACAAATCAAATCATGCTAGGAGAACAAGAACATTTAGCATGCTTGGGCAAGAATGAAACATAGGAATAATAAGAGGTTTCATGAACTAGCATTGAATGAATCCAAGTATTTGAAAGCTTAATACAAAATAAGATTTAGAAAGTTTAGATCGTAAATCCAAGTAATCATGGGGTGCAATACATGCCATTCAAAAAAAAATAATCAAAAGCAACATGGATTCGAAATGAAGTACAAACCGAACAATTAATACAATCAAGAATCGTTCCAGTTTCCTCCTTCGATCCCCTTCCTCATAACGCCACCTTCACCTTCATCAATCAGTACCTACACACAGGGAAAACGCGCATAGGGGCTGAGTACTCCCGGGTACCCAGTGGTCACGGTGTCCCGAAAACAAATACATACATATATCATGAAAACACCGCACACTCATGCATAATACAAGTTTTATTGAAATCATCATGTATATGCAGAAATATTTTCCTCACTTGGGAGCTCCCACTCAAATTAGGCACCACATAATCATTTTCCCAACATATCAACATTTCATATGTAACATGATCCACATAATCACAAGGGGTAAGATAGGAGTGGCCACTCACTATCTACCCGGTAAGGTTTAGTCACCCTTACCCAACCGGTAGTCTTATTACTATCCGGGCTAATGCATTAGGCTTAAAATACCACGGGGGTAGCCACTTCCCCGATCCAACACATCTCCAATATATCATTCATCCACCAATTCATGTCATCATAATAATCATACGGTGCCAAAACAATTTTACGGTGTAATCATGCCTTTAAAATAAAGAATCATTTTGGGAAAAACATTTGGCAAAAACCATTTGATAGGATAAAGTAGTGCCCACCTCAAATGATTCGATGGATCCAATTACTTAGTACCGCTAGTTGATGCTTCCTTCTTGTAGATTAAAGTACCTAATTAAAGTTCGAATAAATTACTACAATGTTTATGACTTGAAATAATTATCTAAGCTCTTAATTCATTTATTTACCCAATTACAAATTATGCAATTCGAAAATTATAAAGAACAAGATTCAAAGACTTCTAAGTTTTATCTTATTAATCAAGATTTATTAACTTAGTCAAATTATTAAGCTAGTTAACAAGTTCATACCAAATTGCTATATTAGTTATTAATTAAGGATAATGGATTTAGTGATCTAGTTAACAACTTATTATTAATCTAAGGCAATTATTTTTAATTAATTAAGTGAACCAATTATGCATTTAGGCCTTAGAATATTTTAGTGAAATCTGAAAATTAATAAAATTATTCTAAGTCCAAAATATGAGTTATTATCTAGTTAACTAGTCCATTTTCAAGATAACAACAAAAATGATCTAGATATCTAATGAGGCTGATTTTAATTTTATAAAAACAAGATTTTAAAGTGCACGTGCTCGAAGTGACGGTTCGTTAAAACGAATTTTCATTTAAAAACGGTGAAGCCTAACATAAGCAATTTCTTAATTAAGTTTCAGCATTTTCAGATTTCAGGAGTCAACTTCCCGAATTTTTAATAATTAATCTACTAAGTGAAATGACTTGATTTTTATACATATTACTAATTAACATGTCTAGAGTTCATTTTATAAAAATCAGAGTTTTCCAAAGTGCAGAAATATATTTTTAAGGCCGTGAAATTTAAACTGCCAGAATCTGCCACACATTATTAAAATGCTTCAAACTCGAGTTTTACAACTCCGATTCATGAATTTCCAAATTCCACAGATTCCTAACTCGTTATAGTTTATACAGTTCTAAAATCAACTCAATACAACCATCACAGGATCAGCCGTATGCATTTTAATCTCTGTCCAAAACAGGGCATGCTCTCAAAATTCATCAACACATGATTTCTCAACATACATGCCATTATCTCATTCCTAAGCTTCATATATATCATTTTCAGATCCATCTAAGTTTGAATATCAACTTTAACATGAATGGTCATGATTCTTAGGTTTGATCAAACATGCAATCATATATATATATATTCTATGCTCATCAATATGCAACATATAACAAGCTTATGCCTAGACATGCTCATCTAATCTATTTCCCTTAAGAATTTAATTTGTGACTTCTTGATCCTACATGCAATCACATATTCATAACAAGGAGGTAATAGAGAGTGTAGAAATCATCTACTTGAAGCTTGATTCCACTTCGTGCTTGAGATCAATGTGCTCCGATCATAGGGCTTCTTACGTCATTGCGTAGAGGAGGTTGAGGAGATAAGGTTTATGTAAAAATGGAGGCTCAATAGGTGGGGGAAGAGTTGGATATTGAAGCTTCAAAGGGGCTGTTTTGGGGGTGTTTTATGTTGGCCCAAAGATCACCAAAAATTGCAAGAAAAATGCACAAAGGAATAAGAAGAACTTAGAGAGAAGAAACAAACACCAAATATTTTTCTTCTTATGGGATGATTAATGAATGCAAATACACTCCCTATTTATAGGCAAAGAAGGGAATAACTTTTGATTAAAAATTGCCAAAAGAATAAATATGTGGTTCCCATTTGGAACATCCACCAACTAATCCACCAAAATATAAAATGAATTTTTGGTGATAATGGGGTGGAGTGGAATGATTAAATGAACTTTGAAAATAAAATAATTGAAGTGTAGTGATTATGGTGGGGAATAATTATTATTAATAATAATATTCCAACTTTCATAATTGGAGTGTAGTGATCATGGTGGGGAATAATTATTATTAATAATAATATTC
>JAPKLW010000540.1:11056-35670 GCA_026898455.1 Plectranthus barbatus
GTGGGGAATAATTATTATTAATAATAATATTCCATCTTTCATAATTGGAGTGTAGGAAAAATAATTGCATGATTTAATATAAGGTTGTAATAATTTATGGAGATAAAATGAAAAATGAATTTTTGGTAATAAAATGGGGAGTGTGTCGATTATGGGAAGGAGAAATAAGGTGATGGAGTGTAGAAATATACTTGCATGGTTTGATGGGATTTTGTAATGATCACAACCATACTTTCCATGTTTGCCCTCTAATGATTTGAATTTTATTTTGTAACTAATTGCCCTTGTAGGTAAATAGCCAAAATAGGGGCTAGAGCAATCATATCACTACATATATGATGGAATAAATATATCCCATGATCTCTAATTAAATTATATTACTATGGTCTTGCATCCGATAATTTAAATAAATGATACGACAATTTTTCTCTCTTCGAATTCTTGCTTTGGCATTTCGAATCGTCTCAATCGGACGTCGTATGAATATTTGGGCATAAAATAATAATATGGGTCTTCCCATATTTAATTAAGTTCTCATCTTTAAAATAGGAATAATATGGCTAATAAAATTAATAAGTAGGGAATTAATTATTCCAACAACTCGATCATATGTCCATCGGCTCGCGATTAAAATCGATCATCATCTCGTGTATATATATATATGTGTGTGTCAAAAATATGGGGTATCCCATTTAATGGAATTAAATTCCGAAATTTGCCTCGGAGGTTATATCAATATAATATAAATATTTTCCGGACTAAAATTCTCATCTCGATATTTATTTCGATAATTATGAATTTAAATAAGGAAATATACATGGACTTGCTAAATTAATTAGTTGGGCTATTTTATTTATTCTCATGTGGGCTCCTATTTAAATTGGCCCAACACGTTAAATAAATAGAGTCCTCTTAGCCCAATTCTCCAAATAAATAAAAATGCTGGGCTTAAATAATTAACTCGGCCCAATCGCGTCGCTACGATAATATTAAATATTTTCGAGTCGAATAAATTATTCCGATCGTCATCCGTTATTTATTTATCGAATTTTACTATTCGTCCTCGCAGATATAATTTGGATATCATAGAGAAGTTGCTTGATGATATTAATAATATAATGGTTGTAGCGACATTTGCTTCGTAATTTATTAAATAAAAGGGTGGAAAAATACGGGACGTTACATTTTTAATTGCAAGTTAATAATTTTTTAAGGCAATGCTAAAAATTCGAAATCATAACAACTATGAATGATTATTTTTTATAAACGATTATTGACTCGTAATATTTAATATTGTTGATTTTATAATGATTAATTTTATTAAAGATTGATTGGGGGTAATTTTTCTATACATATTTATATTTTACTTCTTTTACGTATGAGAAAAAATAATTGTAGAGATAATCTTTGGTTAAAAAATAAAAATTTTAATATACATTTGTTGATTGTGGGATTTGAACCCGAACAATTTGGACCAAAAATTTAAATTTGTCACCTCAAATCAATTCAACTACACTTATATTTGATATAATTGATAATAATAATGTTTTTAATATACATATGGATCTTCTTCTTTTTTTAATCTTGGCAGAAACAGTTATTTCTATACTTCTTTGCTTTAGTATATATATATATATAGATATTCATCAAATACAACCAATTTTTCAATGCAAATATTACATCTGCTATCATAATATCAACCCCTTCACTTCATATACTCACAACATTTTTCCAATAAAACAAGCAAAACTCTTGCTCAAATTTCAATAGTTTTATTAGAGCTGCCATTTGATTTTTCATAATTTTAATTTTAATATTTTTAGTATAAAAATCATATTTATTTATTAATATTTGTGTTACTATAACTAAAATTATTATTTCATAATAACATTATTTTTAAAAAATTGTTTTCATTGAAGATTAAATTAGTCATTATTATTCAATACTATAATTAGTGGTAATTATCATAATTAACTTTTGAAATGATTTAACTATAAAATAGATTGCAAAAACAAAAATAAATTAAAAAAATGAAAATGATAACATTGCATCATATAAGAGGTGAACAGTGCCACAACACGATATTGTATTTTGAGCACACTGCAAAAAATCTCTTTTTATTATTTTGCAAGTCATCATATCAGATCAGTTCCGTAAATAAGAAATAATCAAGTCATCAACTCATAAATCGCATTATATTTCTGAATCAATTGTTTTTATACTTTTGATATTGATATTTATGTTTTTGTAAACAAGATGTCTAAATGAATAAATCATTATTTACTCACATTTGAAATTTTTTTTTTATCAATTTAAACAATGAAAATAAATTATAGTATTTCACTAATATTTAAATATGTCTCAATTTTATAATTAAATAATTTCTAGAAAAATTAATTAACTATCAAAAACAATTGAACCTAAAAATAATTGAATAATTATAAACTTGATTAAAAATATGACCTTCAGGCCCATTAAGCTCAACGATCCGAACAACCGCCGGCCCAAAAATCAAAGGCCCGCTCGGAATAAGGGAAGACTCTGAATCGTCTAAGGCAGGAGATCGACGTTGACCCCGAGAGCTCTTCGACACCGACCATGTTCAAGGACCGGTGGTAAGAAGGATATGGAACCCTAAGGGAGCCTAGCAGCGCATGGCCGTTGAAATTCATAATCGATCCCGAGAAACTCGAAGTCGTCATGAAAATAGCTAGGGTTAGGTCAACACTTTCTCCCCTATCCAGTCTATAAATAGGGATTGAAAGTTCATTTTTCGATATCTTTTGACTACTTTTCAACTATGTTGTAACGCTGCCGAAATTAGGTTGGAATTCATAAATTCAATATAATTCTCACCTATCACAATCTGATTTATCTTATCTCTCTATTCTTTTACTAACTTTACTCTATTATTTCTTCATTGTCGATTATTTCTCTTGCTATTATTTGTTGTATCTTGATACTTATGATGGCTCCGTTCAACATGACAAATCGAACTTCAGCAAACACTAAAATAAATATTGTTAAAATAATTGTTAAAAAAAAATTTAATTAAAATATGAATAAAATCAACCCCCAGTCCACACACATTAACCTCCACCCAATCAGCTTTTTGGATTATTCAATTAGATTATTTACTCTCAAAATATTTTTAACTTGACAAATTCAATCAGCTTTTTGGATTATTCAATTAGATTATTTACTCTTAAAATATTTTTAACTTGACAAATTCTCAGATAAGACTTTTTTATTGTGAAATGAATTTAATAATAATATATATTTATTTTATTGAAATTATGTATTTCTTTGTTGCAAATAATATAATTTTTTACACAGAATAAAAATATACAATGATAAATTTAATTTATTGGAATATCTTTATAGCAAATGATGTATTTCTTTATTGCAAATAATGTAATTTTTAAAAATGAAATGATGTATTTAACTTATTGAAATGATGTATTAAGGTTTGTCTCACAATAAAAAAATGGTGAGACCGTCACTCAAGAGACAACTCTTTTTAACTTTAATTTACTAATTTACCTCGATTCATATTATCTAACTATTTAAATACAATAGCGAAGTTCGACAAAGAAGAAGCCTAAAAAATGGGACATATGTAATAAAATAAAACCATATTTAATGGTTTCATTCATGCAACTCCTAATGCAATAGAAAAACTACACTACTCCCTTCGTCTTCACCGTTGACTCAGCCCTACTCATGACAAAACAAAATTCAATAATTAGTAAATCTGTAAAAAGCCAAAAATATAAAAAGTACAAACATCTTCAACACATATTGTTCCAAACTTCTCATCGAGGAAAACTTATTTCATACATTTTGTAAGAACTAGGCATAAAGATAAAAATCTCCGACCTTAAAATACAATACCTATGACCAATTGATAATATGTTCGAGTAGTGTTGAAACACTCTTTCCATTTAAATATTGTACAATAATTTTTTTTTTTATTTTTTAAAAGAACAAGTATAATATGCTATAATTTCCGTCGTCACACCAAAAAAATCCATTTTCTCATTGTCATGAATTCCAGCCTACCCAATTGAGTAAACAGTTATCAAAACTAACAATAGCCTAATATTCAAAATTGATAATAATTTTGTCCTGATAATATTCGAGAATCAGAAAACTTACAAATTTATCATAAGTTCCATTTGTCAAGCACTTTTAGTGCATAAGACTTATGTACTATAATTACGAATGTAAAATATAAATTCTGAAATAGTTTTTTTTTAAAAAAAAGAAATGGATATTTTATTAAATAATTGAGTTTGATCCGACCAATAAAAAGGATAGTAAAAGATATTGAAAAGAATTTCAAGCGAAATATGGGTTGATGCAAGTGGCACTAGGATGCACATTCATTATATAACAACTAGTGAAAGAATTATAAAGGAAAGAGACATGATGAATGAAGATACTCACAATCTTAGACCCCTCTGTCTCTGTGGCAGCTAGCTCCACTTGATGCTCCATAACCAGATTTTCATTTTTACCAGCCTCTGGGCATGCCAAAGAACTCTAAACAACCAAAACATGCCCATCAAAATACAAACCTATGCTTCTCAAATTATCAAAAACATAACATCTGCAACTCTAGTTTACTGGAATATATCAAGAGAAAGCGAGCACAATACAACACTGTTTTCCTTTTGCACATTACTGAATATTGAGAACGGATACACGACTGAGGGCCAAGGTTGCAAAGCTTGGATAGGGCCTAGCTCCTAAGCGGGGTACAGGCAATTTTTAGGTGATAGTTAATCGGTAAGTCAATTTCTTATTTTTTACATTCCAAATATACAAATATAAATAAAATAAGACGATTAATAAAAAAATTTCCTAGATTAGCCAAATTATTTGTTTTTCGCCACGGCTGATGTCGCCCAACGCCTAGGCTGCCTAGCCCGAGTTTTACGACAATGCAGAAGACAGAACTTTCACAATTAGCATCGCATTGGGGTACATAGGGCATGCTTCCAGATTTATCATGAAATTTGCTTTTATGCTATTCAACCATTGTGTAATAAATAGAAACAACAAATGGTAGCAAGAAGAATACTACGAAATAGGACACCATAAGATGTTTTCTATTGCCAGTTTTAGCTCCAAATATACTCACCATAATGATAGTACTATACTACCATCTCATAAAGAGATATAGAAATAAAAATGAACAAAAACTAATCAAGAAACTCACAATAGTCGAATCCTGTGATGCAGGCTCCTCCACGCTTTTTTGATGCATCATCTCAGGATTTTTCATGTTTTTATTGGTATCAGCACATGTTGAAGAATTCTGTAAAAGAACAAGAAACATCATTGAAAGCAATCCTCCACCTGCTAAGACTTCTGCAATTAAGATATAACGAAAACTCAGAGATCAAGACAGACCAAAGTATCTTTTTCCTTTAATTCTCCAGAAACTTAAGAGAATGGCATCCATCCTCTGCCAAAATAACAGTGCTAGGCTATAAAGTCTTTGAGAATTAAGGACCCAATGCTGCTGGCTTTTCCCTTTAAATGTAAAGACTTATCTATTTAAAACATAATTAAAAAACCCAAACCAAGAACTATAAGAGTATTATCAAGAGAGGACATGAGCCCAAAAGAGATTCCTTGGCCATCCACACAACAATATCCTCCAAAATCTTACCAGCATCAGGGCATGCAGGGATTCCATACAGGAAACTCATCTTACAAAAGACCAAAGGAAGAAAAATATTTGCATACATACAACACTTCTCAAACAGTTCAAGTTCCTACAGGTTACGGATAACATGGACTTAGAGCTGAAAAAAGTCTCAAATATCTCTAAGCACACATGCAATTTGGTAGAGTCGAATAAAGAACAGTGATTTTATTGATAGTATAGAAAGGACTCTTAGGAAGATTACAAGTAAGCTCCTAAGCCTATCAGCAAAAGCTGATCCTTATGCTAGCATAACCGATACCCTGCCTCTCTTACTTGCTAGCCTATATAACACCCAACCTTCTCACTCTCCTAACAGACTGAACAAACTCACAACAGCCTGACCCTTTCCTTCAGAATCTAATTAGTTACCACCCCCGTAATTAACAATCTCTCGTGGCCCCCTCGTAAATACTCTCAACTCTCGTGCACCTCTATCACAATTATCTCCTATGTCACTATTGGGTGAAATCCCAAAGCCAATATGTCCAATTTCTTGTTATGCTTAGTCATTTTAATCCTCTATTTAACAAATCAACATCATCTCATAAGATATAGAACCCCGAACCCTCTTTGCTATCACTGTCAATATTTCCCAACCAGAACTAAAAGAAGTTTGCTTTTGCAGAAAAATTCATCATAATCTCTAGATTAACTAATCATGACAAAGGCTAAACCATCTGTGTGTCACCAGTTTTATAACTCAGCATAGACTCAATGGCAGGAAGGCTACAAATGTGCCAACTAAGAACCTTATACAAAGCTCGCCCGAATGCCCTAAGGACTTTCGTCTTCTTTGTCTTGGCACTGGCAGTGGTTGTCAATGTTTCACGAGAGGTGAGCAAGACCTTAAACTTATTTCCAGTTATCTTTCCACCCATAGCTCCACAAATCAGACAACTAATTTTCTCACTCTCACTGTCTTCCTCCATCCTCATCACCGCTGTCACTATCTATTTCATCAAAATTATTAGTCCTAAAATAACTCATGGACAATTTAAGAGCACGCTGATGGGCATGTCTTCCTGTCAATATGAATTGTTCTTCAGTGGCAGGTGAGGTTTCAGACTAAGTTTTTCCATTTGCCTAGCCAGTGTTAGGCCAGCCACTGGTTGAAGGCAGATGTGGTGGGCTAGGGCACAGCCATTCAGTACCATGAAACAGATTAGTTTCAGTGGGAGCATTGTCAGTTAATTTCATTCAACTTTTGCATTTGCTCTTCTTTTTCTTCTTGACATTGGGTTGCTTAAAAGGGTTGCAGATGGTAGCAGCTAAAGGGGACAGCAGTTGAAGTGGAGGGAATGAAAGCAATGGTTCAAGAGCAAAGCCTCATTTCCAGCTTTGTCAGCATAGGACATGCCAAAAAACTTTATATAAACCAAGTTGGTTAGGAAAAATCCAAACTATTCATCAGCCATCTCAAGTTATTCAAATTAACCAATAACACAATTAACACATTAAAACGGTTGCAAATAATATTCGATCTTTTTCAGTCACAAGCCAGACTGTACATATAGGACTCCAGTTAGAGCCTCGAAAGTGTAACCAATGATCCATTATCATAGTAACTTATGCATCCACATTTACCAAATTAAACTAGTTACACTTATTTAGCATAGCAATCCAATTATCAGAAAATACAGAAACAACACATGATTCCAAGAAGAATACAAAGAAAAGTACAGGTTAGAATGAGGTTTTCCTCTTAATAAGATAAAACTACATGTGAAACGTAAAATTACAAGAAAACAAATTGAATAAAGACACTCACCGTAGTCAAAACTTCTGATGCAGGCTCCACCACATCAACATCTTCCAAGTTTTCACCAGCATCAGATGCAGGTGCTGGACCATCATCTTTTCCATCTACAGCATCACCCTTAACAGAAGCCAACGAGCTATCACCATTACCATTCCCCTGCATTAACAAAAGAATGCTTCACTTCTAACAAAAAATGAATCAAACTAACTATACCGACTAGGCATCAAGAAAAATAAGTTACTTGCGCGTTGCCGAATTTATCACTCAGCATAGAAACAATCTGGGGCAGACGATTAATATCCCAACCAAGAACCTTACAAACAGCTTGAGCAAACGCCCTATGAGCTCTCCTCTTCTTCGTCTTCTCAATGGCGATCGAGTGCTGCACGAGGGGCAAGCAGCCCTTGAACTTCTTCCCCGTGTTCTTCCCACCCAAAGCTCCACAAACCAGACACCCAAACTCTCCTATAATGAAATTCTTCTCATAATACTCCCTCAATTTAGAATCCTCAAACACTTTAGAGAAAAAATTAATCTCCTCGTCGCCGCAATCTTCGTCCATCAGTTGATCAACGTCGTCATCGTCGCTGCTATCTATTTCATCAAAATCATCAGCATCTTTTCTGGTAAAGAATTCGTGGACAGCCTTGAGGGCGCGCTGATGAGCGTGTTTTCCGGCCAATTTCAACTGTTCCTCTGCGGAGAGCGGGAGGGGTTCCGGGGTAGGTCCGCAGGCGGAGGGCCACGTGGTGGCGGGAGGCGGAGTGGCGGGTACCGGCCATTCTGCTTCGTGTGATGAGGAGGTATCAGGGGCGGCGCTGTGGGGGATTATCTTCCGATTTTTGCCTCTGCGCTTGAAGTGGACTGGTTGTGAAGGCTGGAGGTGGTAGCGGGTGGCAGTGACGGAGGCGGCGGGTGTGGGGGGGCCTTGATACCAGAGGGCGTGAAGGAAAATAACCTCGTCTCTCAGCCGCTGTTCGTGCAGCGGATCCATTGATGGGGCAATGACTCTAGATTTTTGATGAAGCACGATGGCGGATAATCGAAGTGAAATCGAGTGCAGTTGGGCAATGTTATAAAGTAATAACAGGCGTTAAAGAATTACTGCTGAAAACAGTAAAGAATTACTGCTGAAAACAAACAGGCGTTATAAAGAATTACTGCTGAAAACAAACAAAAAAAGAAATGTAAAAAGAGTAAATATTGTTCAAAATATTATAATATTCAGAATAATGAGTATAGTGGTTAAAACACTTTCTCTGTAATTGAGAGGTCACAATCAAGGAAACATAATTTTGGGTTTATGAATAAGTGTATGTGTTTAAAGTACAGTTATTAAAAAAAAATACACGAATTAAAAGGTATTAACATAAAAAAATTTATTTTTTACTAAACCTACGAGCTTTATGGCTAAAAAACTTTAGAAGATGCTCTTTCTTGTTGTCGGGGACCTTCCAATGACTAGCGCTCAGACTCCGGCCACCCATGGTTGGGAACCTCCTTGCCTTGACACTGAAAACTTTCAAGAAACAAACAATCGGTATGGCACACAAATTGGAGAGAAATGATAAGTTATAACATGGTGATTAACTGTTCGGTTCACCTTCAGAACTCGGGATTTTCAAGGTCCATTGCAAAAAGAAATATTTGTTCTTCCAACCTGGAGTATTCTACACGGTCCCTACAATCAGTGATTCCTTGGGCCCGTGACACTTGGCAAAGTAATAAAAGTCTTTATGGAACCGACCTAGTAGGTAGAGGTTGTGCCATTCTCGAAGTGACGATATACTTATACCCATGTCGTGAAACAACAGGGTTTCCCACAAGATGACACCGGTGAAATGGTGCGATGTTGTAAGATTGGAGAACTGCGGTAAAGAATGGATGAACAAGGAGGCCAACGTTCTTCTTCATGGTTGACAAGTAGAAAGCAATGAGCATGTCACGTGGAATGTATGAACGGTCTTCTGGACCAAGGAGGAGATATCTGAACTTGTCACAAAAAACTAATTTGACAGTCTTATTCATCTACTTTGTGGTGAGAGAGGACACTGCCAAAAAAATCGAATCTTTAGCCTCTACAACTGCTCCGGCCTCGCAGTGAGCATCTTCAACTAAGACAGTGTTATAATTTGGAGTTGTGTGCGTGCGAGATGTTGGTGACTCACAAGCTTATTCAACATGTGTGATAAAATCGTGTTTGGAGCACAAGCGAGTTTATTAGTTTAAGAATGCAGTCTCGACCGTTAGATTAGAAGGCGACGTGGTAACATCTGGTTGATCGGTTACATATAATTGTTGGAGTTTTATTTCAGTTGTTTTCTTCATCTTCGGTGTTAGCTCATTGATTTGCAGAGAGTGGAGTTTAGTTTTTTATGTGTGATTTTTCTTCGTGAATCTGTGTGGTTAATATACAGCTGAGTGCGAGTTTGGGAGAGTGGACAATTTGGTTCATCCTTTTGTATTCTTCTTGAGCAATCAGTAATAAAATTTGTTTTTGTTTCCCCCGTGGATGTAGCTCTCAATCTGAGAGTGAGCCATGTAAATTTGAGTGTGATTCTTGTTCTTGTGCAATTTGTTTTACAAATTAGCGCTGTTTGTGGGAAAGAAAGGTTTGAAGAATCAGTCGGCGATTGGTCTCTCAAGCTCACTACCCGATTATCAGAGTTCTTGGGCAAATTGAGTAAGGATACTGGTTTCCCCTAATTCAAGTACTACATTGGATTTCAAGTTCTTGTAATGTGTGTAATTTTGTTGTGATCATTATTCCCTATGCACATCTCTGATTGGTGGTGTTCAAATTTTCTCTCGAAGTCTTGTTTTCTAGCTGTGTTAGAATGATTATTCATGAGCATTTGAAAATGTCTGCTATTCGTTTTGAAATTGATAAATTCTCTAGGAAGAATGCATTTGGCCTCTAGAAAGTGAAAATGCAAGCCATGTAGGAACTGAGTCTACAATAGGCGACATGAATCGCCATTTATTAAAACTCCGGATTCGATTTATGGATATCAAAATAAATATCATGACTAACAGTAAATGCCCTATGCATGCTCCTATTTAATTTAATTCATAGATTCAAAGGAATACATGAGACTCCAACGACTGATCTACATATCTAGATCGATGATGGCAATGAAGATGGTGTAGATCTGGATCTGGAATCGATCAAAGCGATGGTGTTCCTACAGATCTGATCTTCTGATCTGTTCCCTTGCTCGATCCGGAAATCTGGTGAGGATACGCTACCGGATCTACAGCCGCCCACTCTCTCACAATCTCTCTAGGGTTTCTGATTTGAAACTTCAAAACTTATGTGGGAAAATGAGAGATTCATCTATTTATATAGATTTGAGAATGGGCTATTAAGGTTTAATAAACCCTAATGGGCTCTGAGCAATGTTGGGCCAGACCAGGGATCAAATGCAAATAATAAAGTGGGCCTCCTATTAATTAATTCCATGTTCAACCCAGAACATAATTAATTAATAAATATTAATTCATGCCACCAGAGAATTAATGCTGACCTACCCCTTTATTACCACGTTATTAGGAACGGGTTGCATTGACTTGGTTAATCCTCATATTTAAGGTTTCAGACATTCATTAATTAATTCAGCGTATGACAATTAGTTGTAATTAATTAATCTCTTATTATTCCTGAGTAGTACCACTCAACCCTCATCGCTTATGCTTGAATCAATGATTCAGCCTGCAGGACTTAGCATAACGAACCTCGTGAGCTTCCCAGGGAATGTCACCATCCTGAAACGGATATGGTTATCTAAATCAAGCCTGAGGAAACCCCACACAAGCTGCCATCACCCAGGATGCAGATATACGAGTACATGTAAGACTCTCCACCACAGCAAGTCAAAGTGACAGTCAACCCATGTGTGCCCCTCAGCTTTCAATAGACTTTAGATCCGACCAAGTTACCGAGATCTTTACTCATTCATATATCAAGTAGAATGGTTCATCTCACTATTGATCCTATCAATACATTGAGATGTACCGGTCACACAAAGCAGTCAAGATAAACCACTTATGGACTTGTGTGCCGCAGCCTAAACCGACAGCCAAACCAGAAACTATCTCAGCTGTGATAACTGTTTATATCTCGCTAGGTCGAACGATCTATACTATCTTCTGTGATCTCTTACATACCGTATGATCTCCCTATCGACGAGATAACTGGATGTGTTTGTTCGCATCGTATGATTGTTAATTCAGACATGAGTTATTTATTGCAGGTCATTAATGATTACCAGTATATCAAACATAACGTTTCCTTATATACCAATCATAATGCTTTTATGTATACAATTCCAACAAGCCATACTTACACAACAAAGCCTAGATGAGGCAATTTTGGAAGATAAGGATTCTTTCAAGGAAGAGAAACCAGAAGATAAACAAAAACTCATTAACAAAGCCATGAGTATTATTATCCTGAGCCTAGATGACAATGTCTTAAGAGAAGTGGCAAAGGAAAAGACTACTCATGGGGTATGGACTGTTAGGCCCCCAAAAAATCGGGTCTATACGACAGTCCCACGTACGACCAAAGTACATTACGGGATTTAGTGTTTTAAAAATGGTTTTTGGATTTTACGGAAGCGAATGTTTGTTAAAAGAAGAGTTAAGAATTTAATGTTTGGATTTAAGAAGCATAGTTTAGAGAGAGTCATCAAGAAGCTGGAATAGAATCAATTAGATTTCAAAACACAATTTCTAAAATGACACTATGTATGGAGACATAGTATCATAGCTCAATACCGATTTCAAATAAAACATAAAAAAACCCAATAATTATGCCATAGAAGGTTAAGAAGAGGGATCATATTTAGGGGTTCAATTTCGACTTGAAACAAGGCTTCAATTAAACACACCATAGGAGATACTAATTAAGTTTACAAACGAAACATCATAAGTTCAAGTAGACGAAAGATAAAAGGGGAAGTAAGATTAAATATCATTAACACATTTATTTAGTTAGGTTCACATTCGAACCGTTCATTCCCACAATTCGCCACAACGCCACTCCACCGCCATCACCGTGTACCTACTTGTAGGAAAAACACATGCATAGGCTGAGTATATTGCGTACCAAGTGGACACGTTGTCCCGAAAATAATATATATATGTATGTATATATATAAATATATACATATAATATCTTGGAAAAACATTGTATCACACAAGCATGACATAAGGTTTTTCATAAAAGTTTCATTCATGCATGCTAAAACATTTCCTCACATGGATGGATCCATCTCTTTTTATTTGTGGTGCCATTAACAATAATTCACAATCAAGATCGTCATCAATTAGTTATGCACATACGAGGGTTTTAGCTCCCCCTCCACCTTATCCTTCCATAACACATAACGTGAGGGTTTTAGCTCTCCCTTCCATCTTATCCTCCAATACCATTCACCAAATAGGGGTGATTAATCCCTTCCTCCTTATACACCATATTTTGAATTCATAAATCAATCAATCACATTGTTAAGGCACCAAAAGCATTTACGGTGTTCCAAGCATTTAAAATAAAAGCATTCATCTTAAGAAAATATTTGGAGAAAACATATGTTTAAATAAATTAGTTCCCACCTTATCTTGTTGTGGTGTTTGACTTACTTGATTCCACTAGATGATGCTTGCTTCCCAAAATCAACAACACCTAAGTGAATAATGATATAATGTCACTAGGTGATTTACATAGTGTTGGGAAATCTGTCTAAGGTTTCCTCCCTCAGTAGCTTATTTGTATAGATTGTAGTTTTGGTGGATCAAATCCTAAGTCCTACCAGCGTCAGTTGTCTCTAGATAGCTCTAGATCTGGTCTTAAATGTAAAGTCCTGTTTAGGTCTTTGAGTTGTAAGTCGCAGCTGATCAAGACTGTTCACCAGCATGAGAAGCGCTTATAACTGGCTACTGTTCACCAGTCGGGAAGGGTTTCATCAGCAAGCGACTGACAAAGACTCGTGCTGACACTGTTCACCAGCATGAGAAGCGCTTATGACTGGCTACTGTTCACCAGTTGGGAAGGGTTTCATCAGCAGGCGGCTGACAAATCTTACCAGCAGAATACGTGTTCTTGCTTACACCATTCACCAGCGGTGATTTCACCAGTCATGGGAGATTCCAAGAAGAATTAACATCCAGACATTTGGTAGACTTAGATTATGCCAGGGCAAGTCACCAGCAGAGACTGCCAGCACAAGATCACCAGAATGATCTACCAGTCAGATGTTACCAGCAGAATTCCAGATTCTCTCTCCCAGCGCCGTAGAGACAAAAAGAAGATTCGCTGAGGAATCGACTGACAAAGTATGACTTTAAGGAAGGGGATACCTTAAAGTCTATCTATCACAAAACACCAGTCTTATTCCTCGGACTGACTAATAAAGCCGTTCTGACACAAAGAGATCTGTGTCAGATAAAGCGGTCGAAGGTATGGATCCTTTCCGGAAAAACATACCTACCGCCGTCAGAAGGACATCCCAGGTCTGACACCTTTCCGGATGAGTCCAAACGGCTAGAAAGTTTGAATCAGATCCCGCGTCTATAAATACGTCGGAAGCGTCAACATTCAAACTCTCCGAAAGACCGAAATTCTTACGCACGAACTAGCAAAAACGCTGTCAAAATACTTACAGAACTTTCGAGGCTTTCCATAAGCTTTCCGTGTGTTGATTTATCAAACACGAGACTTCAAGTTTTACACTTGTAAGTTAAAGATCTCATTAGGTGTTCTTTCTCTTCCGAGAGAGTTCACAGCAGCTCCTGTGCATCCCAGCACTTGAGTTATTACGGGCGTACCTTGCCGTAGTGAGATTTACGTTCTTGGGAGAACTAAAACACCCAGTTAGCTGAGGAGGTTGAAGTGACGTGCTCGCACTCCGCCAGCTGAGAAGAGTTGAAGAGGGAACCAGGACCGGGAGCGGTTGATCTAGTGAACTGGTGGACAAGGCATTCACCAGCTAGAGATAGATCGTAGGACACCTGTAACCGATTACTCTTAGTGGAATTTCCAGTGCTTCGACTGGAGAGTGGACGTAGATCGATTGATCGAACCACTATAAAAATCCTTTTGTTATTTATCAGCTTTCTGCTCTTCAGTCATATTTTAAAACCCAGCACTCAAGTGTTGGAGTATATTCTGAAACTGATAGATAACTGTGCAAACAAGGCTAAATATTCTAAGTTTTGATACACCAGCTGACAGGTCCCAGTCAGCGGTGTAACCAGCGTGCAAGAAAACACTTTATCATTATTTCTGCTGCTAACGTTCATACTCTGAAAACCGGGACCAACACATAGGTATGCATATCAATATTCATGTGCATACAAGTATCCTAAGTGTGTTAGGCATAATTTAAAAACCTAATATTGCATTACATGTCCTAAGTTTGGACTTAGCAAATGTTTTCTCAGATTTGCGCAGTCATCTTACGAATTGCAATAACTTTGTGTCATTAATTCTTTTTAGGCTCATCTTCTGGATTATTAAATTAGATACATTAAAGTTTATTCTTCAATTTACATCTCTAAAAAATTCATTATGGTTTGGTCAGGGAGGTAAATAAATTTCAGGTAGGTTTGAAATTACGAAAACAGGACACCGTTTTGTAAGAAAATTCCCTGTGCAAACTACACGGGGCTGCAAATTTAGAGAAATTATCCCTAAGATGCCTATTCTATGCTTGTAAATTTTCATGTCTAAACTCCTAGTACATTTCCCGAAATTAAGCCAACAAGACGGGTCGTTCAGAAATATTTTATGCATGTAAATTATCATGGCTAAACTCCTAGTACATTGTCCGGAATTAATCCAACAAAACGGATTCAAAAATGACACACAATTTTGTAAAGGCTATAACTTCCAAACCACACTACAATTTTGGGTGATTCCAATTGGAGATTACTTCTAACATCTTAAGGTATAACATATATTAAAAGCAGCCCAATCCAAGTTTTTTTGGTCATCATACATGGCTCATATTTTTCGATCTGCAGATAGGGTGTTCTCAATATTAGGTCTATTGTCATGATTTATCACCAAAATGTTTTTAACCATGATTCATAAACCTCATGATCAGACCCTAATCACCATCATGATCAACCATAATCAAGTATGTGTGAGGCTCCGATTATATATTCAACATGTTGGGCTCAATCATGCTCTAATATCATCCACCAATACATGCTAGCCTAGAATTTCTATATCATGCTCAACACTTAGCCAAATTTAGTGGAATTTTGTTGGGTGTTTCTTGATCACACATGCAACCTTCTAATCATTCTTAAGAGGGTCTAAAGAGGGTAAATAGATGTTACTTGAAGGCTTTAATTTCATATTTTGGGTTCCTCTATCAAAAACTCGAAAATGAGTCTTTTTACTTCTCTTTTGCTTCCTTCTTGCTCCCAATCACTTGTAGACTTCTAGATCTTCAATGGTGCTCCAAAAATCTTCACTTTGCATCTTGGTCGATTTTAAAATGTGAGAGAATCAGAGAGATTTTTTGTTTATTAGAAAGAGGGTGAGATGGGAATGAGTTTTATGTAATAATGGTGAAGGTTTGTTAAGTTCTTAGGTGGTTTATGGAGGTGGTTTAGTAGCTGCACTTAAAGTTCTTCAATGGAGGTTTGGGGAGAGGATGAAGATGGTGAAATAATGAAATTGGGAGAGAGTGGAGAGAGGTGGCCGATTTTGGAAGATAAAAGAGGTTAGGTTGAGTGTTGTGATGTATTTTCCATGCATAATTTCCTATGTTGCTCATCATTACCCTATTTACTTAATTACCACATTGTCCCTCCATTAATTGTATGGTCAAGTGATAAGCTCGTTTTTCTACTCTCTTATCGCATTGTTTTTCTTTTCTTTTATGCATTTCAGCTCGTTTTCTTGAATAAACTGAGCATGAGTGTATATTAGAGGGTGTTATGCTTGTCATGTTAAGATTTCGCAGGGTTTAGGCCAAATCCAATAGAGAACCCGTACCGAAAGCAGCAGATGTTCAAAGAAACAGTCACAAATTCTTCCACCGATAGAATCTGAGCTAATGGAGCATGACATTTTAAAGATCTTTGAATTAGCTTTCCAACGCAACTAGAATCGGATCAATCGGAGTTCGGATGCAAAAGTTATGGCCAAAATCGTGAGACTGCGTAGAAGGGTCGGAAGTGGCGAAAACGTCTCTGTTTCGACCGAAATCAAAGTCATCTCGACCGAGCAGAATCCTCCATTTCGGCCGTGGCAAGGGCCATCTCGGCCGAGACAGACTGTTTTGGCGAGATTTTGCGAGATTTTCATATATTTTGGGCGAGAATTGCTTGGGGAACAAGATATACATCAATTTGGAAGCAATAAATCATACCTTTTGAAGATATCCATCCAAGGCCTCAACCCTACTACTATATAAACTCTTCAATAGCTCAGAATTATTATCTTCTTCCCCCTTTACAGTTTTTACACCTTTATTTTCTGTTTTCTTTAAGTTTTGTTAGAATTCCTCTTTACTTTTATTTGTTGAACCTTTACTTTTTAATGCAATCTTTATTTTTCCCTGCAATATTTATCTTTAATATGTTAGGCTAGAACCCTAAACAGGTTCTAGGGTTTCTCCATCTGTGATGCTTGTTTAGATTTATTTATTCAAACCCTTGTATTGGTTTAAACTCTTTGATTTTATTTCAAATCTATTTTCAATTGAAGGATCGAGAGATGAAAATTGGAATAGGTTTTAGTTATTGATTGAAGGACCGAAAGGTGAAAATCGATAATAGGAAGTTAGAGTTTAATACTTTTGATTATCTGTCCGACCAAGAAGATTTCAATTGTAGGAAAATCTAGATCTTTATGAAATTGATTAATTGGTGTATTTTGAGGCCGAGAGGAGATAGATTACTAATTAGTAATTTAGGTTTTAATTGCCCGACCAAGGAATTAACTCCAAAATAAAAGGTTTTCCACCAAAATTGTGTTTCATGGGTTTGAATATTTAATTCTTGCAAGTTGATCAGATTGGTAGATTTCCCTGGAATCTGTGCTTTTAATATTTGAATTTCTCTCTTTAATTATTTGTTTTGAAAAACCAAAACCCCAAAAATTGATTTGCCCAAACAAAAGATCTGAAAACCATATCCAGTACATGATTTTTCCTCGTTGCACTATCCTTGTGGGATCAACCAACCCTTGGGTTGTTTATAAATTTATTTGCCCTTTGCTATAATTTGTATGCAGATTTAGCATTGATCATCAAGCACCAAAAACCTTATAGAAAATCCATCTTGGTCATTTCTCTTTCCACTCACTTCTTGTCTTGATTTAAATATTAGGTTAAATCTCCATCTTATAACATATGGTTGGAAATTAATATAATTTCCTCTTATTAATCAAATATGGCCGAAAACATAGGAAATGAATAGGAAAATAATTTCCGAAATCTTATCTCAAAGTTATTCTCGAATAATTATTCATCATCGAATTAATTCATGCGAAAGTCCTAAGTTTAATTCCACAAAAGTAAATAACTCCAAAATAGGGATGACCTCAATCCACACATACATCAAAATGGGCCTAATTGAGCTTCAAGAATAATTCATTGGTTGGTCTCTCAACATCTTTAAATTAATTTAGTCCAATCATACCATAGTTAGATTAAATAATTTCCTAGCCCAATAATGTAATGACTGAAAACTAATGGCATAACAGCCTCGATTCGTCTTGATTATTTCTCGTCGTCGTATGCGATTAAATAATTATTATGGTCTCAAATTTAAATTCTTTCCGGAATTAAAAATCGAAAGTGGTCGCATATTAGAATTCGTCGTGGTGATTAATCTGCTTTGTAATTATTTAGTGAAAATCGTAGTGGGAAAATATAGGGTGTTACATGGACAAAGCTGGAGAATATCTATATGTCAAAGTCCTTGGCAAACAAGCTTCACATGAAGCAGAGACTGTATACATAAAGATTTATAGATGATAAAAGCATCCTGGATCAAGTAGATGAGTTCAATAAAGCGGTTGATGACTTGGTTAATCTTGGAGTTAAATTTGAAGATGAAGACAAGACATTTCACTTGTTGAATGCATTGCCTAAGTCATATGATAACTTGATGGATGAAATATGAAAGAGAGAAGTCCATTACTCTGGAGGTAGTTCAATCAACAGTGAAGGGGAAGGAAGTTCAAAAACAGGTTGATGTAAACATGTCAAATCCATCAACTGTGGGATTGTTGGTGAAGAAAACATATCCCAAGAACAAACACAACAATACAAATACATCACTCCCTCACAAAAAATTCATTCCTAGGCAATAGGTGGAACAACAATTCAAGGGAAAGAAGGCCAACATCTTTACAAACTGGATGGCATGGTGATGGAAGGACTTGTCATTTCTGCAAAAAAAACTAGGACACATGATCAAGGATTGCTTTTCTTATAAGAAACAACAATCTCAACAAGGATCAAATAACCTTGCCACAATTGAAAAGCAGCAAGATGAGGCTTTAAATGTCACAAAGATTCAAGTGGTGACAGCTGGATCTTGGATTTAGGCTGCTCATTTCATATGTGCCCACAGTTGAGTTGGTTTGTAGACCTACAACTGAGTGATGAAGGTTCTGTAATGCTAGAGAATGACAATATGTGCATTGGGAAATGGACTGGATCAGCGAGGTTCCAAAACCATAAAGGAGAGCACAAATTACTCCTAGGAGTTAGATATATCCAGAAATAAAGAGAAATCTCACCTCCTTATGAATGTTGGAGGCTAAGGGATATAAGTATGAAGGTTTTCAAGGAATAATTTTAGTGACAAACAATTAGTCCTGTTTCATAACATTAGTCATGTTTTCCTTTTTCGTCTGTCCCAAACATTAGTCCTCTTTCCTAAAATGGAAAATTAATACACACTCAGTAATAAAATATTAATTTCCTCTATCTCTACTCGCATTGGTATCTGTGCCGGAATGAAACAAGACTAATGTTATGAGACGGAGGAAGTATTTGTTTACCAAAACTATGATTGAGCAGTTTGATACAGTCACAGAAAGTGAGGGAAGGTGTGGCATGCTAGGCTTGGTCATGTTGGAGAGAAAGGTTTGACTGAGCTAAAGAAATGTTGTCTGATCCATATTGCTAAAGATGATGAAACAACCAAGTGTGAGGAGTGTATACTCTCAAAGAGTAAAAAACTTCCTTACAGCCCCAGCAAATATTAATGTTATATAGTTACGGTATTATATTTATTTAAGTAATAAATTGTGAAAATTTATTTATATAAATTATGCTTATTTACTAAAATTATTTTTATATTGTTAAAAATATATATATGTTAATTTCAAACGATTTCTTATTCTATGTTTGTAAATTTTAATATATTAAAATAATTTATTGGTTGTGCATCATAAATTTTATGCATGTTTAGTCGTAGAATAATATTTATTTAATTTATATTATTGAATGTATCGATAAATTTTAACACAACAATAATTAATATTTTCATTCATTGTGTGTAACAAATATTTTTAAATTATAAGTACATATTAATTTAATAAAAAATATTAATTAATGTGACTTTTGAAAATATATATGGCATGTTCTTTAAAATTCTTTGGATATATAAATTATTAATTAATTGTAAAAAATGAAATGTCTAATTTACTCTTGATCAAAAAAAATTATTCCCGCATTTTTAAAATTTGTTTCAAGTTCTATATTTTTTGTTTTGTTCCCTGTAATATTCGACACCACCTATTCAGAATTTTTTCGATAGATATAAGAATTTATTAATAACTAATTTTGGTCCGTAGTAATATTGAAATTAATTTTTAATTTAGAAAATACATTTTTCGATTAAGTTTCAAGTAATAATATATGATCAGGAATTAGTTGGTCATACCTAGGGGTGTGCAATCGGTCGGTTCGGTTCAAAACCGACCGATAGTTCAAGAACCGAAAAAACCGAACCGATAAGGGCTGCAACTATTTTTGTAAAAAAAAATCTAGCTAAACTATTTTCATATTCCTAACAGGGGGGACGCCGAGCAGTGGGGACGCCGAGCAGGGGGACGCCGAGCAGGGGGATGCTGGCAGGGGGATGCCGAGCAGGGGGACGCCGGTTACTGTGAGTAGCCGAGCGAGAGCGCGAGCACGCCGAGCAGGAGAGTACGCTGAGTAGGGGTGTGCAGCCGACGGCGCGACGCTGAGCAGGACTTGTCGGAGACGGTGGACTGGTCGCGGCTCGTAGGGGCGGCGGGGCGCGGGGTTGTCGAGAGATTTAGGGTTCACAATTCACATTGGCACTCACCGTTCAGAGTTTAGAAAATTAGGAATTAGATATTTAGATTTAGGAAATATGAATTAAATTTTTAGAATAATTAAAATATTAATTAATATCTTATCGATCGGTCGGTCGGTTTATCGGGTAAAATTTTGCAAAACCGACAACCGACCGATAAGGTATCGATTTTTACACCTCCAAATCGATAACCGACCGAAAACCGAACCGACCAAATTTGATCGGTTCGGTCGGTTTTCTTCGATTTATTCAGTTCGGTTCGGTTTCTGCACACCCCTAATCATACCCATCTTACTCGATCGAGCTCCAATAATAATGGAATCCCAACGCCTTCTTTTTAAGTTCCCTATGAAATGATTAAACCGCTCCTCTATCTTAATTTTCAACTTAATAAAACCCTAACCCCTAATCTCTCTCGCTTGCTTCTCTCGGCACCAATGTCGTCGTCCTCCACTACGCCCACAGCTGCCACTAAATTGGTGGTCGAATACGCCAAGTCTGGGCGTTCGTCGTGTAAGAAATGCTCCAAAGCCATCGCTGCGAGCGCGCTGCGTTTGGGTTTGGTTAGCAAGGATCCCCGAGGATTCGACACCACCAAATGGCATCACCTCAATTGCGTCCCGTTCAGTGTTCCTGGCCCGGTCTCCTCCGCCGACGCAATTATTGGATTCTCGTCTCTCAAGGTGGGAGTTTCACATTCTTTTTTAGATGCCAATTTTATCCATGCCATATGTTTAAAAAAAAGTTATTTGACATTCTTAACGGTTTTTCTGAAGTTCAGATTTTTGTGATTTTGAAATTTCAGAGCAGTGATCAGGAGGCTGTGAAGAAACTGCTAAGTGAAGGAAACCAGACTTTGGAGAAGGTATTGATCGGAACTCTGGGTAAAAGAACTCGCTATGGAATTTTATGTAATTATAATCTGTTAGGTATCTCATAATGCGGCGGTATTTTAGCTAAGATTATTATTGAGACGTTTTCTTAACTCTGTTCAAGTTATGCCTATCATCTATATCTAGCAATTCGGTTTTGCTCGTTTTCTTCTGCCACTTTAGATGTGGTGACATGAAGTATTCGCCAACAATAATCCTGGATGATGTTTTTCTATTTTCAATTTGTGTGTTGCTGTGATCTTTGACTTGATAGCGAATTTGTGATAAACCATAGATCATCGTGCATTCATTGATGAAGTGAGATCTTGTTCTTGAATTGTTTAGCACCCTTACTTGTAGAACATAAGGATTGCACACGTAGTTTATATGGAAATATGAAAGTGACAAGATTTTTAAATACTACAACTATAAAATACTTTTATCTGGTCTTGAGACTTTGGATAAACTACATTTTAGTTGAAGATGTCATTTCACAGTATATCATGTGTTCACTTGCCTAGCACAAATTTTAAGTCAATTTGTGCATGCCAGGCTAATTCCTACAACTACTATAGAACTCTGCTTCTACGGAAACGTTTTTCAACTTTGTTGTGTTACCAGACTGAAACTGCTTGGGCAAACAACTGTAGGTGTAGGTATCTGATTCACATAAAATATTGTGCAGAAGCTAGTGCTACAAAGCATCCTATGTGCATGACCGAGATAAACTAAATTGTTTTCTCAGTCTTTCTCTTACTGTATATATTTATGATCTGATATGTAGTTTTAATTGCTTTAGGTTAGGAAAATAGATGGCGAGGATGGTGATGAGCCAGATCAAGGAAAGTCAAAGAAGCAGAAGGTAGAGAGCTGCACCATCTATTAACTGTTGTACTTATTAAGGACCATTTTTCTAATGATCATTTCTTAATGAAATGTATTTTGTTCTTATTGCTATGACGGGACATAAAAGAGGCAAGGATCTTGTTATTTTTCTTACTCTAAATTGTATATGTGTGATGACCTATCCTGCCTTTGATTCAAGTGATTCAAGTGTTTTGCTGCCCAACTTCTTGACTTACTATTACATTTCAGCTCAGCGTCTGATATTAGCTGTGTTCTTTAAGTCTTTTAGAAAATCTACGCTTTAATTTGTATCACCTTTAACTAGTTCGTAATCGTCCACGTCCATTCACACTCACATGATGATTGTTTTTTATTTATTTATTTATTTTAAAATTTGATTTTCAAGGCATTCTATGACGCCCCTAAAAGATAATCAATATGTGTGAAAGTCTCAAACTTACACTGGAAAATATTCTTATTGTGATTATTTTATGGCAAATTGGTTAGTTATTTACATCTGAGGAAGGGAAAAAAGTTCAGCTGGAAGTCGCCATATCTGCTTCGGATATTAAAGACAAGTACAAGGTATGTGCCTCTATGTCCTGTTGAAGCTTCAAATTATATTGAGAAATAAAGATTGTATATATTGGTAATGTTTAAAGTTCATGCCTTTGGTTCAAGTGGCTCATTTTTCTGTCTCCCGAGGCTTGCCCAATAAGTCCAAGCACATACTCTTAAAATTGCTCACATAATAGTTATTTGCTTCTAAACATAAGTTCCAGCTGAAGAAATTAAAAATAGCATAAGTTTTTGTTTGTACAGATTTTGTTTTAATCTATCATTTGGGTTCATTAGTTTCCAGAATTCATTTCATAATTTCAGGATGCTACATTGCCACCTAAATGGAAGGCATTTCAGACAGTCATATTTCTTGAAAGGGTATGTGTACTTGTTCCATGCTGATCTTTATTAGCGTACTCATTTCGGTAATTGTGACAACTTTATTTCTGTATGATCACCACTTACAGTTACAGTTACTGATGTATCATGACACCAAATGAGCAATTATGATTTTTTGCCATTTCCATTTCCATTGCGAATTCAACCTCATGCATTCTATTAGCTTTAAGGACAAACATAAATTGTACCCTTGGTTTGTGTGCTCCTCAAAATCACATATCTACTTAATATCTGCCTATGTATGTACTATGTAGAAAGACTAGTTTACTGCATCCACTATGGTAAAAGTGCTGGTTGAGGGCTAATTACTACATCAAGTCATATTGAAGCATCAAAAGATCGTTAGAAGTTAGCTGCAGATTTTCTGCTTTGGTTGGCGCAAGCTTGAGAACTCAGTTAATATCTCATTCATGCTATTTCTAATTATGTATTGTTTTGGGTATTTCGACTTTTACACTATCGAATATCATTTTTGTATGTTATCTAGTATTTTTTTCTTTTTCATCCGTTTCTATTTCAAAAGGACAAAAAAAAAAAACTCGTTACAGTTGAATATTTTCTACTGATTGGAGTTGAACATTTTGCCTATATAGTGTGCCGCTTCTTACAAAGCTGATTGCTCCATTGCTGAAGAGTTTCGCCATTACTATTCTGTGTTTTTCTATCTAGGTCTTCAGTTATCCTTTCATTTTCTATTTCCATCAGGATGATGGTCTTCGCGATTCAAGTAAAATTGCAGCCTTTGATTTTGATGGCTGCCTTGCCAACACATCTGTGAGAAGGTATATTCACAAAATCGCTGTATGATGGTTTGGCCTGTTCTTTGATGCTGCATTATTCTGGTGCATAGATTGCTGACACTTAAATTCAACAAAGTTTTCTAGATACATTAACCAGTAGTGTATTTTGTTCCTTAATCTTTTATGCGATGAGTTAGTCAAACTAAATCATTCAGATACTAACTGTTGAAATGTGGTAAGATGAACAGCACAATTGGTTTGTTAATCCTTTGTGGAGAATCATCTTGAAAAATTCTAATACTGTTGCTGTTCCCCCCCCCCCCCCCCCCCAAAAAAAAAAAAAGAGCTGTTTGAGCCAGCAGTTGAAACTGAGAATGGTACAGTTTGTAGTTTTTTTTTTT
>JAPKLW010000540.1:35770-67603 GCA_026898455.1 Plectranthus barbatus
GGGGGGGGGGGGGGGGAGAATGAAAGATCTACTAGATCTTTTCTTGCTGCCAAAATATACTTTTTCTGGAGCTGAACCATGTGACAAATTAATTGATCACAGTTTTATCCTTTCATATTTAGAGTAGGTGCAGATGCATGGTCCCTCATGTATCCTTCAATCCCAGAGAAGCTCCAGAATCTGTATAGAGATGGTTACAAGCTGGTCTGTTCGGTTTTGGTTTAGATTTTATTAGTACTTTTGATTTATACAGTTTGAGTTGATTGGATATTATTACAATAACAGGTTATATTTACCAATGAATCTAATATAGAGCGCTGGAAGAATAAGAGACAGGCTGCTGTTGATTCAAAAATTGGAAGACTTGAAAACTTCATTAAGCTGGTGAAGGTCCCCATTCAGGTTTGTTTGCCATGCTTACATAATTATCAATTTCAACCATATCGTTCAGTTAGTGTATTTGGTCAAATTAATTGACTCGATTGCTCTTCATTAACACAAAAATCCTTTTTTAATCTACCGTAGTTCACCCATTTTTCCCTTAAATTTAAATAGAATAAAAAAACTTTGCTATGTAGGTATGCGTCAATATGTGAATTGACCAAGATTACCCCTAATTGTGAAAGTTTTGGTTAAATTGGTAATTATTTTTTAAAGAATTGAGCTAAACAACAAATTTGTGTAAGGATTGGGATTATTCTGGGTATGGCTGCTGGAGTTATGTTTGGTCATATGTAATATGGATATCTATAGTCTATACCAATTTATCATAAATAGGATGTCTGCTTCAGTTCCTCCTGTAAAGTGACCTTTCTTGTTTTGATAGAGATGGTTTTGACCCCTGTCTATGGAACTTGGTGTCTCAATTTATGAAATACTAGGTTTAGATCACTACCTGCGGAGTTTTTACTGATAACCATAGTTTTTTTAAATTTTTTGTGGCATGAATATCTCCGATTGCAATGTATTTTACACCATTCTAATGTCTGTAATTGTGTGGCCTTCATATATGTTGATTTCTCTTCAATTGCTACTTTCTGTGGTATTCTATAATATGCATGTTTCTAACAGTCTTACAAATTCCCTTTACTGCCAATACTGTAAGCTTATGACAGCTGAAAGCATTATTGATGTGATAAGTAACTGGATCTTGTCTGTCACATTCTCTGGGTAGACAAATATGAACTTTAACAATAATTTTCCCCTCTTATGTGAACTGCCTTTATACGTCTCTTGTTAATAGTTTATTGTATGAGGTTGTTATAGATATGCAAGAGAAATGGTTGTATATGAACCTGATGAGACCATTGAGTTGTACCTTTCTGCACGGACATCATAGTTGTCGCAGTATATGCGAACTATGTTTCTTTGATGGCAACTTTTTTGGCTTGAATGCAGAACACTGCCAGATTTTTTGTTTTGTTTCAATAATTGAATGCTTGAACATTTAATAGTAGTCATATGCAGGTTTTCATTGCTTGTGGATTGAGTAGGTGTCAACCAGAGGATCTGTTCCGCAAGCCAGAACCTGGGATGTGGAAGATTATGGAGAAAGAGTTCAATTCTGGTGTCCCGATTGACATGGATCAGTTACTATCTTGCTCTGGATCTTGGCTTAGAAGTGTCTTGTTTCTTCCATGAAGGCCAAATTACAAATATCATCCTTGAAATATGTTCCTATTTTTTTAAAACTAGCTAACCGTCCATGGGGTTATTGTTATATCAAATAACATTGTTTTCTATAAATAGGTTGTATCTTTGCCCATTATTAGGAACATAAAAGATCTTTGACTGCCACCGAACTTGATAATTTGTGTGCTGTCTCTTGTTTTCTATAGGTCCCTTGTGAATGACAATATCTCATGCATTTATTTGTCTTAAAATTCCACCTATTGAGAAAAATAGTTGCATTATAATTAGTCTTCCACTGGTGATTTTAAATGTGTAACATCAAAATATATTAGGATTCATTAGGCCTTATGCATTATATTTGCAATTTATCATTTTTTACTTGATGAAAGAATCTTAAAGTCTTGCAGAACTTAAAGAGTTTGTGAGCTGACTTGTTTCTTGTATCCTGTAGGTCCTTTTATGTTGGTGATGCAGCTGGAAGACCAGATGATCACAGTGATACTGACATAAAATTTGCACAGGTTCATCTTGAATTGATGGATTTCATTTGGAACATATTCAAGCAAAATTTCCTGCATGCTATTCAATACTTATTTGTATTCAATAGGTTATCATGCTTCTCTTTAACCATTGGAACCGAAAGATTTTCATCTTGTGCAAACATTGCGATATCTCTCTCACATTAATTTCCTTAGGACTTGTTAGCTGATATCTTTTATTTTTCATTTATATTAACTTATTATATGGTTACTTGCAGGCGGTTGGCCTAAAATTTTATGTCCCTGAAGAGTACTTCTGCTCGGATTAGTATTAGGCTTCCAAACAGAGCAGATTTGGGTACATACCAAAGAGATGAAAGCTGTTTTATTCAGTTAAGAATTTTCACTACCTGTGTCTCTTGGTTATTTAAATGTCATGAGGACCGGTTTTTGGCCTTTGATATTCGGGATTAGGTTCATATTTGTAGTAATCGGAGTTGCAGATTTGTGGTAGGTTAGGAGTAATGGCAATTGGCAGGTTGTGGTGGCCTTTTTGACACTGAAGGAGATGTTAATCATCAGTTAATTTAGTTTAATTAACTTGGAAATGAACTCAGGTATGGATAGAGTTTAAAGTTTCAACCTATCTAATTTATTTTTTAATTTTTGCGTTCTACAGCACCTGATTTTTCTTCTTTCCTACATCTCACTAGTTTGAACATTTTACATGTAAGCTCTCTCCATCTCACATATGCTTAATAAATTTGGGTCTTTCATCTATTTCATATTTATTCATATGTAGTGCGCAGTCTTTCCATTTTAATCCTAAATATATTACTATGGAAATAATGTGCAAGATGTGAGACGTGTTATCTTAAGCTTTATTTATTTAAGAAATATATGATGTAATTTTTGAATACCAACAAACATATAAAAAATACTACTTACTTCGAACATAAATTTAATTATAGCTTATTATCGAATTTTATTTGTAATCATCATTTAGGTTTGCATGTTATTGTATAAATTTAATTATAGCTTATTATCGAATTTATATAAATTATTAAAATATTGGTAAAAAATAAAATATTTTGTTGACAATTAATGGAGATAATTGTCTTTTATTATGACATATAGAAATTGAAAATGAAACCGATAATATTTAATGTACAAAATTGATTATTATGATTAGTATTAATAAATAATTATTTAATTAATCATAATGTAATTTTATTTTATGGAATAATTGTTTCCATATTTTTTATTTTAAAATAATTAAAGAGAAAATTTTTGTGTAAAAAAATAAAAATTTATATAGATTTTTATGATGATGGTGGGAGTTGAACACAATATCTCTTAGATGCAAAAACTTAAAATCTACACTTTATACCAAATTACCAATTGTACTACTTTGATATTACTGACAAATTTTGTTTAAAAATATAGATATATATTTTTCTATAATTTTGGCGGAAACAGTTATTTTTCCATTTTTTTGTTTTAGTTTATATATAGATATAGACTACGCAATTATTTAAAAATATATTTTCAAAACTACTCTGATATTCATTATTTCTTTTTATTTTACATTTATAAATTATTAAATGAAATATTGAAAGAATTAATGTTTGTTATGAAATGACCCTATTTAATATATTTTTATTAATATTTTAGAGTGAGTGCAACTTAATTCTAAATAAGTTAATATAACATTTAATTGAATCTACCGAAGTTTAATAAAATAAAATAAGTAAATAAACAAGTGTGGTATGAGTCTTGCTACCAGTGTATAATGCTTTTTAAATTTTTGTGATTCTTTTGAAATTCTAATTTCATTCGCAACATATAAAATTATCGAAATAAAAAAATTGAAATTTTTGATAGTGTTTCCGATTTGGTTGATTTAATTTATTCATTTGCGACTTATAATATTTTAATGAAATAGAAATTTAAATTATTTCATGAATTATAGAATCAATTTTTTTTTTACCAATTTATTAATACATGTATATAAATTTGTGAAAACGTGGGACAAAATGGTAAATATGGCCATTCTTTGAATCTAAATATAAAAGTGGTTATTTAAGATTTTGGTATAACAAAATAAATTATTTAAGGTTTTGACTCTATAATTATTTAGTAACTTCAGTTAAGGTAAATTCTTACTTTGTTGGATAATAATTCTTTCCTTATAAGAATCAATCCATTGTAATTATAGAAAACTTTTTCTAATTTGCCAATTTCAAAATTTCGTCATACGTTTTGTTTTTCATTATTTATTACATAAATTTCTTTCGTTGTTTTAATCAGTTACATATTGTTAGTAAAATTCATTCATTTCTTTCCATAATTGTTGTAAATTAATTTTTGAAAATTTCCGTGTCTAATAAAGCACAATTCCTCCCAATTTTGAGAAGATTTCCGTTTCATTGAAGGTGTTTTGTTGCATTTCCAATTCATATTTTATATTATTATTATTTTTTTATTTTCCATTTTTTCCTTCTGGCAGTAATATCTTGTTTGGATTCGTATTTCATTTGAAGAATCTCCTTTAAGAAGTTTTGACCATTTCTTAGAAGTTTTCAATATTTAATATTCTGGTACAATGCTCATTTTTGTTAAAAAAAAATGGGAAATGAAGAGAAGTGTTTCGAATATTATTTGAATTTGTGATCAATAATGCATTATATGTAAATGAGCTTCGAGATTGAAGACAAAAAAAAATGTATATTTTGTTTTTTTTTTTAAATTTTAAAAATAGAGATATACTATTTGATATGTATTGAGGTTAACACAAGTCGTAAATACACATATAAAAGAGAAGAAATAATAGTTTCTGGAACAACTCACGTGCATGCATGTGCAACTAACCCTAGCTGGAAGTTTTGGGTTGTTAGTGAGTTAGTTAGAAGATATTTCAGTCTAGAATCATCTTAACTTCGTATAAATAGGGTTGATGATGTAAACATTGTGATTTGAACACATTATTCAGATCAAAAATACAGTTACTCTTCTCTCTTTTATCATCTTGGCTCGATAATTTCACATGGTATCAATCGCAGGAATGTTTCTCTAATTTTTCGATCCTGTTACTCATGGCTGCATCTATTTCTGCTGAGGATGCTCTATACGAAGAACAGTTGCTCCTCCACGGGTCTGATCACCCAGGTGTGAGCCTCGTCTCTTTTCCATTAACCGACGCCAATTACCGCATGTGGCGGATCGCGGCGGTCACCGCTCTCACGTCGAAGGATAAGATGGGAATTGCTGATGGATCTTGTGTCTGTCCACCATCTACATCGAAATATTTCAGGAAATGGAAGAAGGTTGATTGCATGGTGCTTTCATGGCTGAAATCGTCTATTTCGAAGGATCTGGTTAATCAATTTGCCTACGTTAGCTCCACATCCGTGCTATGGCGTGAACTTGAAGATCGGTACAGTGTGCCAAATCTTTCTCTTTTGTATCAGCTCAAACGTGATATTGCTTTGATGAAGCAAGATAATTGTGGAGTGACCGACTTTTACGGCAAACTTAAGGATCTTACCGATCAATTGGAAGCTCTTCGGCCGGGGCTCGACTGTGAAAATATTGCTCGGAAATATTCGACTAAGTCTGATGAGTTTAAGCTTGGTATGCGTGCGGCTTTATCTGACGCTGCTGAGTTTGTTGATTCGATTCGATTAGAAGATCGCACTATGGAGTTCTTATTGGGATTGAATGATTCATTCTCAGTCGAGAAGAATCAAGCGCTGCTTTCTGATCCGTTGCCTCCCATCACCAAAGTTTACTCGATGATGCTAAAAGCCGAACAGAATCGCCATATTGCTGAGAATTTCACCATGAGTTCTGAAAATGTTGCAATGCAAGCCAAGCCTCAATGGTCTCGTGATGCCCCTCGTCCTCGCATGTTTCAGAGGCGTGATCCTATCATATGTTCGCATTGCAAGCGAACTGGTCATACCGTTGATAAATGCTTCAAAATTGTTGGCTATCCGGACTGGGTTGATCTCAACAAGCGCAAGAGTCCTCATGTTGCAGCCATGGCTTCGGATACTCCGTTGGAGTGGAATAATGATGCTCGACCACCTTCAACTTCCGCTGCTGAAATGGTCAACATTGCCATGTTACCTGAATTTGCAGGTACCTCTCTCAATACATGCTGCAGTTCTATTTCGCTTGATAAATCTATACAAGTAGGGTCTTGGATTGTTGATACTGGAGCAACCAGTCACATGTGTAATTCCTTAGATTTCCTACTCTCTCCTAAACCTATACCATCTCCCATACCTGTATGTCTTCCTGATGGAAGTCTGCAGCATGTATCCCATACAGGTAACTCACCCTTATCTCCTTCTCTCACCTTACTTTCAGTCCTTTATATTCCATCTTTCAAATTTAACTTGTTATCTGTACATAAAGCTTCGAAAGATTCACACCTCTGCTTCTATTTCTTTGACTCTTATTGTTTGGTACAGGACCTTAACCATAATTCCATCATTGCTGCGGGTACTTTGATCAAGAACTTATACATTCTCACATCTCATTCCTTCCAGCCCCATGTCATTCATGCTGCTCAGACCAAGTTGTCCTCTCAATGTCTTTTCCATTCTGCTGATGTGTTTTGTAATCTCTCTATTGATGCAAATGTATGGCATTCCCGTTTAGGGCACCCATCAAATAAAGTGTTTTCCCATTTACCTTCATCTATCTCTAAATCTTCAGATATTAATATTTCTCAATGTGAGATTTGTATCCAATCCAAACAGCACTGCTTTCCTTTTCCTACCAGTCACATTCATACTTCTTCTTGTTTTGATCTCTTGCATATTGATGTTTGGGGGCCGTATAACATAATTTCCAGAACTGGATCTCGTTTTTTTCTGACCATTGTCGATGACTTTAGCAGATGTACATGGACTTTACTACTGTCACACAAATCCCAAGTCTGCCATACTCTCACTGTCTTCCTCACATACATTCAAACTCAGTTCAATCATTCTGTCAAAACCATTAGATCAGACAATGGTTCCGAGTTCATCAATAGTTCCTGTCAATCTTTATTCAACAACCTTGGCATCATACACCAAACTTCATGTCCCTATACACCCCAGCAAAATGGCGTGGTAGAACGCAAACATAGACATCTATTACAGGTAGCCCGAGCTCTCTTACTACAATCTAATCTTCCAAAAAACTTTTTGGAGTGATGCTATTCTTACTGCTACACACATTATCAACAGACTGCCTACTCCTATTCTTAATTGGAGCTGTCCTTATTCTCTATTATATCATAAACAGCCAGACTACTCTTCTCTCAAATCCTTTGGTTGCAAAGCATTTGCCTTAATAAAGTCTAATCACATAGACAAACTTGATAGCAGATCACACTCTGGGGTTTTCATTGGGTATCCTACTTCCCAAAAAGGTTACAAGATTTTTGTCCCAGCCTTAAATCGGGTAGTCGTGTCAAGGGATGTTACTTTTCATGAGAATTCTTTTCCTGGTCTTCCCACATCTTCAGCATGCCAGACTCCGATTCTTCCTAAGTATGATCCCATTCCAAGCTATGATGATCATCCACTTCCTGTCTGTGTTCCTGATCACACTTCTCCTCCAGTCTCACCTTCTGGAACTCCTTCTCACTCACCCAGCAGTTCTTCTTCCTCCATCTCTTCACCACCCCGCAGCTCTACACCTAATTCCCCATCACTCACTTCTGATATACCTACTCCTCCCAGACAAAGTACACGCATCAGACACCATCCTTCATGGTTAAAAGACTATGCTACTACTCTTTCTTGTGTTGAACTCCCTATTTCCACTGATTGTTCTTTGACTGACTCTTTCCTTGATTCGGTTGCTTTATTATCTACTTTTCATGAACCTGCTACTTATAATCAAGCTAGAACTAACCTAAAGTGGCAGGAAGCTATGCAAAATGAGCTTGATGCTCTAGAAAGAAATCACACTTGGGAAGTTGGTTCTTTACCTGATGGTAAGCGCCCTGTTGGTTGTAAATGGGTCTATAAGATCAAGTGTAATGCTGATGGCTCTATTGAAAGATATAAAGCTCGGTTGGTTGCCAAAGGTTTCACCCAAGTCGAGGGTGAGGATTTTCAGGATGTTTTCTCTCCAGTCACAAAGGTTGTCACCATCCGATTATTTGTAGCCATTGCTGCTTCTAATTCTTGGCCTATTCATCAAGTGGATGTTAACAATGCTTTCTTACATGGGCATCTTGCTGATGATATATATATGCTTCCTCCACCTGGTTATTCTAAGTGCAGGCCCGGCGAAGTTTGCAAGCTTAAACGATCTTTATATGGTCTTAAACAGGCCTCAAGGGAATGGAACACCGAGCTTACATCCAAACTTATTCTTTACGGTTTTGAACAGTCTCAGCATGATCATTGCCTATTTCTCTATACTTCTGGATCTGACCGTGTTTATCTCATTGTTTATGTTGATGATGTCCTCATCACAGGTTCCAGTCTTCCAATTATCGAGCAGATAAAATCTCATTTACATTCTCTCTTCACTATCAAGGATCTTGGACAGGTTAAGTATTTTTTGGGTATGGAGTTTACCCGATCTTCATCTGGAATTTTCATCTCGCAGTCTAAGTATACAACTGATATCTTGAAGGACATGAATATGCTTGACTGTGCTCCAGCTTCATCCCCATTTCCTCCTGGCCTTCGTTTCCCAGCTGAAGATGATAACACTGCTCCTATTCTTGATGATCCTATGAAATACAGAAGGTTGGTCGGCCGATTATTGTACTTGAATTACACTCGGCCGGATCTTACTTACGCTGTTCAGCAACTAAGCCAATTCGTGCATGCACCGCGTCAATCACATTGGTAGGCTGCCATTCATGTGCTGCGCTACATATCAGCCTCACCCTCTCGCGGCATCTTCTATTCATCCTCCAACAACCTTCATCTACGGGATTTCTCAGATTCTGACTGGGGTGCTTGCAAAACCTCACGCAAATCTCTCTCTGGTTTCTGCATATTTTTGGGAGATTGTTTATTGTCATGGAAGACGAAGAAGCAACCTACTATTGCATGTAGCACTGCTGAAGCAGAATATAGAGCAATTGCTGCAGCTGTACATGAGCTGCAATGGGTCACCTACATGCTTCGAGATTTCAGCTGTTCGGTTCACCTTCCAGTCCCTTTATTTTGTGACAACAAAGCCGCTATCCACATTACTGAGAATGCCGTATTTCACGAGAGGACGAAGCATATTGAGATCGACTGCCACGTTGCTCGCACTGCGTTCAAGAATGGGTTGATTCTCCCTACGCATGTCGCTTCTGGTTCGCAAATAGCTGATGTGTTTACTAAGGCTGTTCCGGTCCACTTATTTCATCACTTGTTGTCCAAGCTGCTTCTATGGGAAGTGCAGCTTGAGGGGGGGATATTGAGGTTAACACAAGTCGTAAATACACATATAAAAGAGAAGAAATAATAGTTTCTGGAACAACTCACGTGCATGCATGTGCAACTAACCCTAGCTGGAAGTTTTGGGGTGTTAGTGAGTTAGTTAGAAGATATTTCAGTCTAGAATCATCTTAACTTCGTATAAATAGGGTTGATGATGTAAACATTGTGATTTGAACACATTATTCAGATCAAAAATACAGTTACTCTTCTCTCTTTTATCATCTTGGCTCGATAATTTCACAATATGTGGTTATATTAGTGTTTTTGAATTGATGTTATTTTCCCACATTATTGTCTTTGAGTTGATTGATATATGTTTGAGTTTTGGTAAATGTCAATTTTGTTGGTTGAATTTTCACTTTTGTTATAAATTTAAATAAAATTATTTATCCAAATATTTACATAAAACCATATGTAATTTACTAATATATTGAAAAAAAATTATACTCCCTCCGTCCTGGTCAAATTGTCAATATTTGACCGGACACGATAATTAATATGTTTGAGTGGTAGTGAGATGAATATTTTATTGATTTGCTATTTTAGGAAAATGAACTAATATTGTGAGACAGACGAAAAATAAAATGTGAATAATTTACTCCGAACGAAAGGAGTAATATTCATCATATATTTACATTTTTACCCAATTTTAAAACATACCTAGGAAGTTAGGTGTGTAAAAGCCTTTTATCATCAGCATTAATATCTAATTATTTTAAAATTTTGATGATCAATATTTCCTTGTGTGTAGCTGGCTTGTTGGGAATATCAAGAAAGAAAGATTATTAAATCCAAAATGTAACAACAAAAAAATTGTCATAAATTGTTGGTTACTCCAATTCTAATGATGATGTATGTGTTCTTACTCTCACCACCAACATTGTCTCTCACTCCAATTTCTTGAAATGGCTGCTTCCACTTTCCTCTCTCTCATCCTCCACCTCCTCGGCTTCGCACTCCTCTACCAACCGCCACTCTCCGCCGCAAACCTCCAACGGGCGACAGCCCTTTTCCGATCACTGCCCGATTTGGAGCCTGCCGCATTATCGTTATCCGCCGCCGATGCTTCTCCCACCACCTACTTCGAAGTCACTAGACCCATCCCGCTCCCCAAAACCAAACCTTGCTCCTATCTCCTCCTCCGTCACGACTTTGCCTACACCTATGGCCGCTCGCCGGTCCTCGCCGACTACAACCCGCCGTCGGATTGCCCGCATCAGAACTTCGCCAAAATCGTCCTCGAATGGACGGCCACGTGCAAAGGCAGGCAGTTCGACCGGATCTTCGGCGTCTGGGTCGGCGGCGTTGAGCTTCTGCGGAGCTGCACCGCCGAGCCTAGGGCGACTGGCATTGTTTGGTCGGTGAAGAAGGACGTCACGAGGTATTACTCTCTGCTGACGAGCAACCAGACCCAAACCCTAGCTGTTTATTTGGGGAATCTCGTTGATTCTACTTACACTGGCATATACCATGTTAATATCTCTCTACATTTTTATCCTGCTCAAGAAAGTCATGCTGAAACGGGTGGTGCTGATTTGATCCTGCCCATCTCTCGAAATCTGCCATTGAATGATGGGTTGTGGTTTGAGGTTGAGAATTCGACGGATGTCGAGTCCAAGGAATTCAAGATTCCAATGAATGTGTATAGGGCTGTGTTGGAGGTGTATGTTTCTTTTCATGAAAATGATGAGTTTTGGTATGGAAATCCCCCAAATGACTACATTGCTGCAAACAATCTAACTGGCTTTGCCGGAAATGGGCCGTTCAGGGAGGTTCTTGTCGGCTTAGATGGCTCCGTCGTCGGGGCAGTGTGGCCGTTCACCGTGATCTACACCGGTGGGGTGAATCCCCTTCTGTGGAGGCCTATAACCGGCATTGGCTCCTTTGATCTCCCCACCTATGACATAGAGATCACACCCTTTTTAGCCAAGTTGTTGGATGGGAAAGCTCATGAGCTCTCATTCAGTGTGACGAATGCGTTGAATGTTTGGTACATTGATGCAAATCTTCATCTATGGTTGGACAAGAAGAGCGAGAGGACACAAGGGAAGTTGCTGGAGCACAGGGCCTCCCCTCTTTCACTCTCCATTGCATCCAATTTCACTGGTTTTGATGGTGTGTTTGTGACCAATGCGAGCCGTTCCATCATCTCTAGTGGAGTAGTGAGATCCTCCCATGGAGAAGTGACCACCACATCACTGCAAGAACTGGGATACAGCAACAGGATGGTGATGGGGAATGAGGGGAACAAGCAGATTCTGAGGCAGGTGATACATTCCAACACCAGTGTCCATACAAATGCGCTGCCGCCGCCTTCCATTCATTCGTATAGAATCTTCAGTCTTGATTTCAACTCTGATAATGTAGAGAAAGGGAATGGAAGCTATGAATCTGTGTCCAACCTGACTTTAGGGTTCAAGGAGAGGGTGAAGAAGAGCTCTGTTTCTGGATTTTCGAGGACGAGTAGGCTGAAGAATGTGCAGAGTGCTGAGGGGTACATGCTGGTGAAAGGGAGCTTGGTGGTTAGAGGGATAGGAAGCACTCAACAAGAACTGGATTACAGCAGTGACAAATCTTGTTATTCTAGGAATGTGAGCAGCTCAAACTACACCATTCTTCATGATGAGGAGAGTAATGCCTGCAGATATTTTGGTGGGAAGGAACTTCTTTCGGCCCGACTCGTAAAGAGAGGGATAATTTGATTGATTCAGTCTTCAATTGTAAAATAAATTTTCTCCTGCATTTCTAATAACTTGTTTAATAAGCCTGCGTTTTTACAGCTTTCATTTTGATGGTTTGGTTTCTGAACCCTCTTATGTAATACTCCATCAGTCTTGTTATTAGTCTTATTTGTCTTTGACACAAATAATTTATTAGTAAGTATGGATAAATTTTTATTTTTGAAAACATAAAAAAAAAAAAAATGAAACTAATAAAGTGGAACCAAGTAGATACTTGGAGTGCAGTGTCGGATTCGGAAAGGGCGAGGGAAGAGTAGAGATTGACGATCTGATTGTTGGAATAAAGCTGGAGGCCATCCAATCTAGGACTATCACTCGGCAAATTTGGGAAGGTGTTGGGTTAGGCAGACCTAAATGATTTAGGTGAATTTTATCCATTAACCCAAGCCCAAACCCATATAATATACCCTAATTGGGATTAATAACTATTTGGGATGAGTCAACCCATTTGGGTAGGATAAAACCCGCCTAAACCGTTTAGGCCTGCCTAACGCAAGTTTTTGCCGGCAAATTTTGGTTAAATGCCTAAGATTTTGTAAAATAAAAATTCTTAATGATGTATAATTTTCATAGTTAAAAAAAATATATAAAGATTATAGCAAATCAATCGCAAACCATTGAGGAGAATTCACACTAGAGGCCCCAATCAATCGCAAGTTTAGGTTAATAATTAATACAACATAAGTGAGGTTCAATGAATTTGAATATGAATTCTGTACTTGATGAACATGTATAAATAGTAAGTTTAGCTGTTAGGTGGGCTTGCACTCAAATCCCATATTTAAACAACTTGACAATTAATCATCGTTTAGGCGCCACTTAAATTATCTAGTTCGCCTATGCTTCATTTTAGGTGGTTGATTATGGGTGCTTAGGTGGGCTAGACGTTGCTTAAGCGTTTCAGGTAACTAATTTCTTATAATTTTTTAAAAAACAATTAAATTTTTATTTTTATTTATTAATAAATATATATTATAAAGAATATATATTAGATATACAAAATCAACTTACTAATTAATTTCTGTCTAGAAAATGTCTAGACCTCCTCAAACCGCCTAGATCCCATCCAAGTACCCGACTAGCTATTGAGATTGATGATATTTCGGGATACGATGATATATCGTATATGCATGATATATCCCTCCTTATTTTTATAGATATATCAGTTTTCATATTTTTAGAATTTATATCTTTGGCATATCTTGTTTCCATGTATATCTCTAGGTTTTTGCATCTATATATTTGTGGCCTGTACATTGTATACGATGAAGAGGGATTAATGAAATCATACTTTTCCTCCAAATTTATCATGGTACTAGAGCAGTACATGAATCCACAAAAATCTTCAGCACAATTTTTTTTCTTTAATTTCTCCAACAACCATGGTGAACTACGACAACAAGATTGGGGCCGTGATTGATGTTATGTCACCCTATTATATTGGGCCGTCGGATAATTCAAGCTACGTTTATGTAACGGATCATCCTAATGATGGAAATTATGGAGATTAGTTTGAGGAGATGAGCAACTGTCTACTTGCCAAAAACAAGTTTGGTTTTGTCGATGGGACTATACCCATGCCTGAGAAATATTCAACGAACCTCATGTTGTGGAAACGTTGCAACACCATGGTGAAAAGATGGCTCGTTCTGGCGATCGACAAAGAGATCAGAAACAGTGTCAACCATGCCAAGACAACGCATGATATCTGGAAAGATATGGGAGAACGGTTTGGGAAGGAGAGTGCACCGAAAGCTTATGAACTAAAGACAAATCTCACCCTCACACGACAGGAGAGACTATCGGTATCAACATACTACACAAATATGAAAAGCATATGGGATGAGATAGACGCGGTCTCGGTGATGCCACGATACACATGTGGAAAATGTACGCGCGACACGGTTAAACTGTTTGTGGAGCAGGTTGAGAAAGAAAAGATCTATGAATTTCTAATGGGTCTCGATGACACTTTTAATACCATTCGAAGTCAGATTATAAGTATGACTCCTCTGCCGAGTTTAGGAGAGACGTACCATCCTGTTGCTAAATATGAACGACAATGATTGATCACCACTTTCAGTAAACCGACCGTAGATGGCACTGCTTTCCAAGTATAGAGGCAGGGAGGTACAAAAAGGCGCGAGAATGCTAAGGATAGCGCTAGAAAGCCTCCTCAATGTGACAATTGTCGGATTCTGTGGCACACGATTGACAATTGCTACAAAATCATGGGCTATCCAGAAAGCAGGAAGGGAAACAAATCATGGAAGAAAGCGTTGAGATTGTATACAAAGCATTTATGATTAAGTGTGTTGGTTTGATACAATGGTCTTCATAAATGTGTTACATCAACATAATCGCTATCTGATATAAGAAACATACGATACGAAATATAATTTCCTATTATCTTGCCAATAGGGATGATCATATGGTGTGTAGGGATCACAGAGGATCATATGAATCGTTTGACCTAGCAAGATATAAACAGTATCACCGCTGAGATAGTTCTTGGATAGGATGTCGATTTAGGCTGCGACACATTAATTCATAAGTGAGCTTATCCTAGCAACTTGATGCGTCAGTACATCTTTATGTATTGATGGGATCAACAATGAGATGTGCCATTCTAATTGACATATGAGTGAGCCAGATTTCTAGATACTAGTTATGATCTTAAACCTAATGGAAGGCTAAGGGGCATACACAAGTTGACCACACTTTGACTTGCTATGGTGGCGAGTCTTACATGTGCTCTTATACCTGCATCTTGGGTGTGGCGGTTTGTGTGTGGCCTGCTTAGGCTGGACATGTAGGTAATCATATCCATTATAGGACGGGGACATTCCCTGAGGAGCTCATAAGGTTCATTATGCTAAACCCTACAAGTTGAATTATTAATTCAGGCATAAGTGAAAATGAGTGAGTGGTACTACTTAGGAAATAAGAGATTAATTAATTACGACTGATTGTCATAAGCCAAATTGATTGATGAATGTCAGGAACCTTAAATATGTAGATCACTCAAGTTTAATGCAACCCGTTCTATATAACGTGATAATAAATGGATGAGTCAACATTGTTTCTGTGGTGAAGGTAAAATAATGTTTTATTAATTAATTATGTTCTGGGTTGGACATGGAGAATTAATTAATAAGGAGGGTCCACTTTATTATTTGTATTTGGTCCCTGGTCTGGCCCACAAACTGCTTAAAGCCCATTAGTATTAGGGTTTACAAACCCTAATACTATACAAACCCATTCTCTCTATCAGATTAATGAGAACAACACATTATTCAATACAATAGTACATAATTGAGAGAAAAGAGAGAGGGTCAACGACTAAATCATAAAAGGAAGCTGATCGACTTCCTCGGTTTTGATTCAACTCGGTAGCATATCCTCACCATATTTCCGAGGAGCAGGGGAACAGATCAGAAGACCAAATCTGTTGGAACAAAACAACGTTGATCGGATCCCACATCCAGATCTATTCTATTGTTGCCATCTCTGATCGAGATATCAGACGCTGGAGTTCAGATATTTCGTAAATCCATCCTTTGCAATTAATTTTGTAGGAGCATGCTTAGGTTCACCTGGTTTATTTAAGCTAAATTTATTTTGATACCCTAAGAATGATCCTTGGCAGAGTATACTAAAATGACAACTCATGTTGTCTATTGTAGACTTGAATCCTACAATTGCGATTAGAGCCAGGTTGCAATTCTTAGGCTCTGTCATAGATAATTATGATTAAATAAATTTGAATGTTTTTGGATAGATTTAAATTGTTGTGGATGGTTTTGTTCTCGTGGCCTTCTCATTTTTGGATTTGTTTTTCACCACTAGAAAATCCGTGGTTGGATTTGATCGAAAAAATCATGAAATAGATTGTAGATCTATTTTGTATTTGTATTCAAATATGTAAAATTGGAGAAATCAAGAACAAAAAACACGAAGAACTCAGTTCATCAGACATGAAAATTTTCAGCACCACCGTATAACACATCACTAGCAGCGCCGGTGACGGCAAGGCGAAACCCTAATAATGCCACATGGCTGGGCAGCGCCCAGTTTTGCTAATATTGTGCACGTGTTTTTGGCGAAGGGCACATATCGACGATGCACATGTGGTCGCGTGCCTCAACCGCACGGAGATGATCATATGACGAGCCAGCGGCTGCAGATGTCAAGTGAATGGAAGGTCGCGTGCAGGTGGCACGCAGCGAGGGCTACAAGCGACTCGGAACAGGAGCGACAGTTGCGTGCAGATCTAGTTTTTCTTCGCACAATATTTCTCCGCGTCTCTCTCTCTTTACGGTCGCTCGTCTCCGACGAGTCACATGCGCAGGGTTAGGCTGTTATCATAATCTACATGCGTGGGTTGTAGAGGATAAGCAGCAAGACCATGCACAAGCTGCGTGCGGCGGTGGAGTTGCTGCGAAACTTTTGCAGCAACTGCTGTTTCTTCCTCGCTTTTCAGGTAGCCCACCGGCGGCGCCTGCGGCATCTTGGGCAATGGCTGTTTGTGGTGGCGTTACAGGTTGCATGCAACGATCGACAGATGGAGGCCACCGGCGGCGGCCGGGCTGAAGGCGGTGATAACTTGTTGTGTTAAGGAAAGAGCTTTATGATTTTTCCACATACTGCGGAGGAGATCGAGAGTTTTACCTCTGAGATCTTTGTGTTCAGACATAATTCTACTATGAGATTTGGTTTGAATCGACAGGGGAGAGTAAAGAGAAACTCCTTTAGTCCAGTGCGCCCTAGTTGAAGATCAAAATATTCATACCCCATGTAATCCTCCCGAGTAGCATGCTTTGTTCAATGATTTTCCTTTGATGATTTTCACCATTCTGTTGTTGGAGAAGGTTATGGTGACGATGTCTAAATCCATCTTGAGTGAAGATCTGATGCATATAGATTTTCTGTGAGGTTGATGAGTAGGAATGACCAGTCCTCCTTGTAGGCTCTTCAATAAATATGCAAAAAGTGTTGTTCTGTCTTCTAGGATTGAGGAGACGTATCTCTAGAAATCTTGGTAGGTGACACTTGAGGAGACCCTTGCAATATTAGGCATTAGTAATGACAACTATCTCTTCGAATTTGAATGGATTCATTTGAAGGAAAGATATGATTGTGAGGAAGAAACCCTAAGACCTAGTTGGATGATATTGGTGAGAATGGTCTAGGGCTGACATAAAGGTGTTTGATCCCACTTTTGACTCAGGTCCTCGAGACGTGAGCCAATAGACATGTCGCCACTCCATTCCTTTGCGTCTGATCAACATTCAATGCGACAAACAACAAACTCTTCATATTCTAATTTGAATGATTCTCACCTCTTGAGATGCTGACTTTATACGAACTTATCTTTTTTAAGGTTGATCGATTACCCGTCAATTTGATACATGACATCATCAAGTGGATAAGTTCTCCGGATCGCAAGTTTCTCCAAAAATCCAGAAATAAAAAAACTGAGAGCTTGGACTCAGTTTTATTCCACTTCTGCATCAGAAATCCATGGATGAGAACTTGATCTCACACCGCTTTGATGGTCTTACTGAAGTTTTGTGTGCAGTATTTCACTTTTTTCTCATGTAATGCATGTCATTAGATTGAGAAATTGCGAGTGTGTGCAAAGTCCTTTTGGAAGATGATTTCCTTTCTGGACCTTGGAACTGACGTTCCAGTTGTTTGCAATATCCAGGTGATCGTTGATTGCCTTGGATAGCCTTCTTAGCCCTTTGAGATGGAAAGTATTTAGTCTCAGGCCTCAAGTAGTTGTTCCCCCTACTTGGTATAATCTTTCTTTCGTATGCTGTTCGAAAATTGGATCTCTGGTTATTTACATAACCAGACAAGTGTTTTAACCGCTTCTTGCCATGAACTGGGTGTTCGGTCAAACTAGTTGTTGAAATTGGTTTCATCGCCGTGGAAACATACTGCTTTCCAAGTTTCTGAGGCTTAACTGGCTTCCTCTCAGTTTGTGACTTTCCCAGTTTAAGAACATACTGTTTTCCCAGTTTCTCCTTATATACTGGTTTTCTAGTCACTTTCTGATCGACCAGTTTAGGGTTTTTGGCTAACCAACATTTAGCTTTACCAGTTTGGACTGACACATTGTGAGCTACCCCTTTGCCTTTCAACCTAATATGATTACTGGCATTTTCTTTGAAAAAAAGTATATCTTTTCTCCCATTGTCAGTTGAAGAAGAAGATTTACTCAAAATATTCTCATTAAAACCTAAAACTATTTTATCATTAGGGTCTCTTTGAGAACAAAGTACTTCTAAGACTCTTGAGCTTTTAGTAAACGAACATTTGCATGTCTCTGGCTCAAGGTTTTTCAAAGCTTTGCACTCCAGTTTAAGATTTTCAAAATTTTTAAGAACACTGGAGTGTTCGATTTTAAATTTTGTCAGTTCCTCGCTGGCTGACCTAGATTTTGCAATCTTCTCGGTCAAAACTGAAACTTGAAGTCTCAACAAGGAATTTTCACCAGCTAAAATATTTTTTAGCTCATAAAACTTTGAAAATTCTTTGGAAAGAAGATCGAGAGAAACATTATCTATATCAGAGCAAAATGATTCAGATTCCTCTAAAATGCATGCAGACGGAATATAAACTGGTAGAGTACTGATTACCTCATCACCAGTTGCGGCTAGGCCCAATTTAGTTTATGCAGCGTCATCCTCTTCTCTGATGGCAACCATGAACACCAGCAGAGCTTCTTCCTTCGACTCTCCATCTGACGTATACTATTCATTGTCGTTGTTGAGCATGTTAGGTATCTCTGTCCTTGATAGCATCACCTTGGCAACCGCCTTGGACGCTCGTCGGTCGAAGATTTGTTTGAATCTCTCCCTTTATTCTTTGTACACTCTAGGACATTCGAACTTCAGGTGATCTAGGGAGTTGCACTCAAAACAGGACCTGGGGGCCCTCTTCAAGAGCCTTTTGTCGTCAGGGTGTGAGTTGATTGACTTTGCCTTAACTTTTTCCAAAAGCTTGGCCAGTCTCTTCATCTGCTCTTCAAACTCTTCGGCAGAGCTCTCACCTTCCTTCTAGTAGGAGGTAGAGGTTGTGGGTACCTCTTTTATCAAGTTGGATTGACCGGTTGGTCTGTCAATCTGAAAAGTCTTCTTTGATCTCTATCTGACATCCTTCTTGACAAAGTATGTTGCATCCTCAACATTCTAGTTTGGTGAACTGACGACTCGAACTGCTTTATTTTTGTTCACCATTGGATGTCCCATTTATGAGCTTGAAGCTGGGCGAACATTTCATTCGTTGAGATCTGGGACAAATCCTTCTCCTCTAGACTGGTTGTTTGACGAACTAATCTTCTTTAGTCATTTTGGACAGGATCTTGGCATTGAGATCCACGGTTGAATATACCCTGTCCAGTGCCCTCAGTTCACTCACAATAGAGCCGAACCGGGTATCTATTGCTTTCATGCTTTCTCCTGGAAGCATCTGGAAGGACTCGTACTTGTTCACACACACTTTTAATTTGTTGCACTTCACCTGCTCTGACTCTTGACACAGTCCACTTACATAGTCCTAGACTTCATTGGCGTTGTTGAACTGCATCACCTCCTCTTCTAGGGTGTCAGGTAAGGCTGACAGGATCAGCTCGTGTGCGACAAAGTCCAACTGGGCCCTCTTCTTGCCGCCATAGGCTCACTCACTGTAAGGCTTTTCGACCATTTCTGGTCCATCTTGTTCTACAATGTGATTGTTGGCCTTGAGGATCTTGATAGGACCTCTCTCGATGACATCTACCATATCAGGATGTATGCTTTTGAGCACTATGGTAGATCTTTTCTTCCATGCTGCAAACTTCTCAGCTTGATATGGTGGAAGCTTGATGTTGTTCATTGAGGTATTTGCTCGCTAGACAAAAAAATTTGCAAGAACAAGTTGATCTTGTCCTAGGCAACTCAAAGAAGCTAGACTGTAAAGACCAACCACTCTGATACCACTTGTTGGTCCCGATATTAGAGTTAAACAGATATGTGCAGCGGAAGATTAAGAGTGAGTTCTTGCAAATTACAAACTAGTGGTTATCAACTAGTTTGGTTCTCTAAAAAGCTTGTTAGTCTGCGAGTCTGGTTACAAACAAGTTTGGTTTTACTCCAACATGAAAAAGTGTTGGGTTTTAAATCCTTGCAGAATTAAATAAAGGAGTAAATAACGCAAGAATTTATAAAGGTTCGGACAACTGTCCTACGTCCTCTCTTCAGGCCATAGCTCAGAATATACTAACCTCAAGATTACAATCTGTACCCATAATCTATCGCAAGTTGGTGAATGTCAGTGTCCACTAGTCCACTTGCTCACTCGCCCAAAGTCTCGTTCTTCTTCGACACTTAGATCGGGAGTGTGGGCACACCACACAACCTCCTCCTCCGAAAGTTAGGAGCTTTCGAACTTATGGCAGATGCCCATGATAGTCACAACTTGTAGATAACTGCAACTACTGTGATCTTTCTTGGAGAGCAAGAGCACCAAAAGAAAAACTCAAGCTGAGAAGCTTAGAGTCTCATGTCCGGAGTTGGAACACGGTAAGATATTGAAAAAGCCTCGAACAGGGGAAATGAACTTTGGGAGTCTCTATTCAAAGATTGCGGCTACGACGTGGATTGATTAGTTTGCTCTAACTAGCGCAAGTTTGTCTTGTGTAACCGTAACCTTTTCTCTGATATTGCTTTGATCTTTTTATAGATGAAGCAGGGAAATATTTGGTCAAAGAGCCATTTAGAGACAATTTAGATTTTGAACTATCCGTTGGGTCTCTGATTTGATGGAGACAAGTTGCCTTTTCTGCTCTGCCGCACCTGCTTCATCCTTTCCTAACATAGAGTGTTGACATCCTGATGTGTGTCAGAATGAATCGCCAGTCTGAGGAATACTAAACTGGAAGTTTGAACTTCGGACTTTAAGGAATCTCCTTTTTCTTAAGTCGGGCTCTTGTGATTCCTCTGACGTATCTTCTTTGTTTCTATTCTTGAGATGAAACTATATTTGATAAACATGTGATTGTCCAGACTGGTGATATCAACCAGTTTATTTAAGTAGTTTGCTTTAAGCTAAAGTGGTCGTCAATTCACCAGTTCGTTGCTTGAGTCTTTGTTTCTTCTTTTCTTCACGATGATCAAACTGATGGCTTCGATCACAAGCCCAGTTTTTCTTGATAAGCTTTTACAACTCGATAAACATCCTAAGTGGATATTACATGTTTTTACGACTAAGCTAATCTATAGACACTTCCTAAGATGGTTTCTATACATGTTTTGACACATCAAAACATAAAAAGGTAAGGGAATCTTGAACCTGAATTCCCAACAGGTTCCAAAAGTTGTAATAGTTAAGAATCTGAAGATAATTGAAGACTCGAAGAACCAACTAAACAAATACTAGCTCACATCTTACAATTACGAGAAGAGTCACAATTCACAATAAGAAGAGAAGAAGCTGACAAGCTATGAGAAAAACACCAGCTAACAGTTCAGGAAGAACTGACAACTGCGGAAAGAATGGAGAAATAAAGATAAGCTCAGTTGACTCAATCGTCAGCTGATACGTCTATTATTCAAGATGTTCCATCAGGGGAGGTTGCTTTAATTAAAAGCACAATGACTACAATTCACATGAAGCCTATAAATACCTCATCCGAAAGGAGAGATAAAAGAAAGAAAACCGATTACCAATCTTATGTTGGTAATTTCTCTCAAATGCTTTTTTTAGCATTCGTAACATCTTAGCTCAAGACCTCCTTGCCTTCTAGTGCATGAGACTATCGTGTTTTATCCAACAATTCATCTGCATATGTTCAAGACATCACAATTATGTAGGGTTAGCCGTTCGGATATAGATGTTCGTGAAGATAACTCAAAGAATCATACCCTACAGTTGGAAGTCTTGGAGATTGCATCCTAGTAGAAGAATGAAAGTTGCAACCCATATTTATGTACCATGTGTAACTGAAGGAAGGACTTAACACGTGAAATATAGTAAAGTTTAACTGACAACGACGCCTCGATTTGACTGAGGCGTGGAGAATCGGTCACAGAAGATCCAAGTAATAAACCATATTAGATTACCATGAGAATATGAGGATACAACATTTCGTTTGAGGAGAACAATGAGTCGACGTAGGACAATTAACTCCAAACCACTATAAAAATCATTATTTTTATTTATGAATTTCTTTTGAAGACTTCAATTATTTATTTCTAAACTGATTTAAAACCCAACAACTGAGCCATTACTTGTTGGAATGTTACTAAAATTGACTCTTAAAACCTGCTCGACTGAATTACTAATAATTTTTTAACTACTATATAGTTAACTCTACTTCAAAACAAAGTCAGCTAAGATAACTAAACTCCGAGCCCACCCAATTATTAATTCAAATCGCTTTCACATATGTATTAATTTTGATCCGGTACCAACACTATATGCATATACATATATACATGATTTATATATTTGTTGTTGAACTCGATGTTATTAAATTGGATCCATTACTTTTGAATTGTATTTCATTTTCTATTATTATGAACATGATGAATATTATATAACCTTATATATTATTGTAATATTTTTTTTATTATTGTTATATAGTAGAGAATGAAATATAATTTGAAAGTAAATGATCTGATTTTACAATGGCTCAATCGCATATAACATGATTATGAATATTGATGAATTGTACCTTAATTAACACAAGAGCTAACAAACTCAACTATATGTATCCAACCAAAATTCTTTTGGTTATATGGTAAAGAGAAGTGGTGCTTAAATTGTAACTTGGGATGAAATGCTTAATCCTTACCTGCAAAATCACCGATCATTCATTTTCCTCATCTCCAACTTTCAAGATAGCTGCAAGAATTGAAGATATAAGATAATTAAGAAAATGGTCGGTTAAGCTTTGTAATCAAATATGTAAATTAATAATATATATAGGAATTGAATTCCTTGTCAAAATCTACTTTGTGTATAACGGGTCGGCTTGGTATATGTGTTTTACCATTTTTATACTGTAACTATTGGTATACAATACTCTAATTTACAACAGTATGAAAAATTAGATATTATTATTATTATTATATAATAACTGAATATTATACCGTACAAAAGTTCTATAGTATTCGGTAGTCTACCAATATTGCACGATTTACAAAGATTTTACAGTATGCCAAAATTGAATAATATATTGCATATTGTATAATGTATATAAAGTGGTCAAGATAAAAACTTGTTCATAATTTCACGCTTTATTTTTTGCTATATATAATATTTTATTATTATATATATTGCATATGATATATAAGAAATATATAAAGTAATTAATTTTTTTTTGTCTCAACGGTTAATGCATAAATTTTATTTTTATTCCTAGATCCAATCTCTCTTACTAGCTAGAATTGCACAGGCAGCTCCAATTATATAAGCTTACCAAAGAATGCAACAAGAAAAGGGCAATTAATCTCTATTAAACAATGTATGTGGACCACTAATATACATTAAATGTTTGCCTAATATATAGCTATGAGATCAGCATAGAACCAAAAATATGTAGCTAGCTAGTCCAAATTAATGAGATACATAACTAGGAATAGGCTATAATCTTTCCACTAATAATGTCCCAAATCAATATTTGATCAAGAATGACACCTCATATTTGTTTAGTTAAAAACTTAGCCACTGTATTACAAAATATCAGAATAACTATCATGCTCGTTTAGTTCATAAATTATGTTTTATGAATCAAATTAACATGTTGAAAACTCGTCTAAACAAAATAGAATGCGCAAAACAGTATGTCATAAATGTGATGATTCTCACAATTGATGAGGGAAACTTAAAGTAAAAATCTCAATTATCTTTTTTTTTTTTCCTTTTTGAAATAAACTCAACTATGTTAATTAAGTCTTTGGATTAAAACACCTCCTATTTATTTTCCCATTGCTAAAACTAATTAAATTTATATATAAAAAAAACTTAAACTCCCTCCCTCTCTCTCTCCAACACACAAACACATTAGAATCTAATCTGGAATGAAATGATGAAAGAAAATTTAAGGGGAAAATGGTTGTTGGCACAAAAGAGGAAGAAATGATCAACTCAGAAGTAGTTGCTGATCATAATTAAGAAGCTACTATTTCAAAGAAATGACGCAGCAACAGAGACTCATCTTTGTAGAGATGAGACAACAAAACAATTCAAGTTACTTTTAGAGAGAGAAAAGGCATTCCTATTGAGAATGAAACCAAATTAAAATATATATAACTAATTAATAGAGCTAGCTCCCTACAAGATTTTGCTTCAGCTAGCCCAATACACAGAAGTGCACAAAGAACTGCTGATGTCATGGACAAAAAAATAAAAAATAAAAATGAATCATGTAATCCAATATGTATTTTGGAAAACTCCTCAAAAAAAAAAAAATGTAGTTGGAATTTTAGCACATTCCCTTTTTTTTTTATATAGTTTATCAGTAGATGCTGTGCTCCATGATTGATGAAATCAGCATACAGACCACACAAAAATATCGGACAGAATCCCAAAAAACAAAAGTTTGGACAAAAGTTACCACGACATGTCTGAAACTATAATTCTTTTTAAATGAAATAAAAATCCACCAGTTGGTTTTCGTTGTTCTTGCTCCCCTTGGTGAGAAAAGGAGCTGGTTTAAAGTGCGTGTTCGTATTTGTGTTTGTGCTAGCTCATGTTGAAGGACTGAATAAGAACTATATGTATACAATATGAATATTCTAAGTTTAATTAGTGGTAAAAGGGCAAGTAGATTAGGGTTTGAGTGGGGTTTGGATTTAGGGTTCTTAAAAAAAAAAAAGTCTAAAAAACGATACATATGATTGATGCATCCCCTGCACACTTTGCTTCAGTAGCGAAATCTGTTTTGAAATATAATTTACAAACTAAGAAGAATCTCAGTTCAGACACACTTTCCTTAGAAACTCAAGAAATCTTACAAGATTGTAAAAAAGATATATAAGAATAATCAGCAATATATTCAGTAAAAAATTACCATGGAAAATATGCTGATGATTAGAGTCCCGAAGATTGCTCAGGTTGAGAACTAGATGTGATCCCTTCATTAGTTTTCTTCCTCTTCCTCTTCTTCTTCTTGTAAGGGATTCCTCGCGCTCTGGCTTGGTACTCCCTGACCTCACGGAGGTAGACTCGTATCGCCCCGTTGGCAAACGGGTTAGTCTCCGGCATCCCTCCGTTCTCCTCATAGGCCGCTCTTAAACGGCCTATGAGGGCGTCGAGGCTGCCCCACGCTTGCCTTAGAGGGCAAGAGCAGGGCCCGGCTGGCTCGGGCTGCCCGAAAAACATGCATTCTTGTATGTGGACCTTAGTTTTCCCGAACTGGTCGAGGTACCTCATGAAATCCAGGACATGGCTGTAGTTGCACTGAGATAGGGCAACCGGCGGCCGCTGGTTCCGCAGGTACTGCCCGTAGGTGTTCCAGTCGCGCCGCTTCTGGGACTCGTACCGGCTCAGCTGTGGCTGCGGCTGCTGGATTCCAGCAGCAGCGGCCGCAGCTGATCCGGATAATGATGAAGATCCCTCTCCTTCACCGTGATCACTGGAGATCATTTTTCTTGGGGATATTGAAATCAAATTATTGGTGAGAGGATTTTTTTTTGATGGAATGAGATGTGTATGATATAGTGAGCAAAGAAATTAATTCAAGTGGATGATCAAATCAAGAGGCTATTGGGGAAACATGGTATGGGCCAAAGAAAGTGCTTTAGCCCCACTTTTTTTTTTTTCCTTGACAATATTTTCTTCTTTTAATGGTACTAATTAGTGTAATTAGAATGATGCTCTTTTTGTGTATATATATCTCTTTTGATTTTAATTTATTTGGATATGGAAAAAAGCAATCATTAACAAAGACATTAGGTTAAAATATTAACCCCCCCTAATTAACTAGGCTATGTGGTGTGTGAAACTATAGTTAATTAATGAGAAAGTGAGATGGACAGCATAAAATCCTTCTTTTATTTCTAGAGTTCTTGAAACTTGTCTCCCCTAAGATTTAGACTAAGATTTGATTTGTGTTAGAATTTTGAAGGTATGAGATTCCTTGTTCCCATTTTTCGACTTCACTCTCTATTTTATTGTTGAGTATTTTAGTTTTTATTTAATTTTCTAAAGAATTTAGATTTATATATATATATTAATTTTATAAGCTTAAGTGTTCATCGATCCCACCTAATCAGAAGAGTATTTAATGACTTTTAGCATTTTTTTTTAAATTTTAGTTAATATTTGATTATAAAAATTGATTAAATCATAATTATATATTTTTTAATTTTAATTTTCCTACAAATAGTAATTAGAGTATGCTATACTTATGTTTTATTTTCATAGCAATAACTATTAAAATTAATTATGATAATGAAGTACTAAACAGAGTGCAATTTACAAGTAGAGAATTCAATCCAGGGTTTAAAACGCATTCAATCTGTATAATACAAAATTTCCTAACGATTTTTGTTATAGTTACTTTTTAGGACAGTAATGACATAATTATCACTTTGTTGTTTACTATAATTATTGTTATCACTAATAATATAATGTAAGAACTGTGAAATTTTACAGAAATGTGGACAGCTGATTTTGAGTATAGACATGTCACTTATGTTGTTTTCTACAAAATAATCGACATATGCGGCTGACCTTAAAGAATTCATGTTTCTAATTAAAAAGACAAACAACAATTAATAGAGATGGGAATTTATCACACTTGAGCTCCGTATATCCGAGCCTCCGATATATCGAACAAGTCTGATTTATTTTCTATGATAAACTTTTATGTAAGCTCAAATATTGCATTTTTAATGAAGTAGGTGTTTTCTGTCTCTATAAGATCTATTTAATACTCCCTCCGTCCCGTGTAATTAGTCTTATTTTGGCCGGACACTATAATCAATATTTGTGAGTGTAGTGAAATTGATATTTTATTGATGTGAGAATTTTTTTCCAATTTTAAAAAATGAGACTAATCTAACAGGACATACGAAAAATGGAAAAAATAAGACTAATCAGGGGGTACGGAGGGAGTATTCATAATATATTTTATCATATTAAATTATAAATATACAATATAATTTTAATAAAATGTTTAATATTTTTATTAGCAAATCATATATTTAATTTATATTTTGATTTTAAGTTATAAAATTATTCGATTTTAATAACTAATGTATTAATATAATATTATTTTAATGAGCTGAGAATAAATTTTTGAAATAGTATAAGTCTAACCTTTTTTTCTAAATAAGTCGGGTCAAACCTGACTTATGATCTGTATATATAATTTTTTTTTTAAATATACCAACATGAACTACAAGAACAAGGATGTGTATAAATACGAAGTTATGCAAGAATATCGCACCCCATCAAAATAAAGTTATCAAATAGCAAGTGATCAATATAAACTTTAGTTTCTCGATTATTATGCTAAATATCATTATACAAAAACTTGGTGCAAGTAGAAATCAACTATTAATACGAACGAAACAAGTAATTTATTAGGGAGCAATGTAATAACAATGGACCAAAATGTTATAGCTTAACATACATCTCATTATTAAATGGGCTGAGAAATTTATGATCGAATTTTTCCCAACCCTAGTTTAATATTATAACTAAATTTGAGAAAAAAGAACTATGACAATAGGCTAAAAATACATAAAATATTGAGTTTAGGGATATGCGATCTATTAACATAGAATCTCATGCTTAATCATGTATTAACCAATTAATTATAATATTATGTTAAATGAGTCATCACTAGACTGCGAGTAGAGCTGGAAGACTAAGTGGATATTAAAAGAGCTTCGATGAGCACAGGGGCGGATCTAGAAATTTAAATTTGGGGATACAATATATATGTACAATAAATTGGGGGTATATTATGGAAAAATAAATATAAATATATGTAAAAATATATATTAATAATAGAAAAAAATACATATATCTAATAAAAGAAAAAAAAAATTTGGGGGTACAAGTGTACCCCAAAGTGTATAAGTGTGTCCGCCTCTGGATGACCATACATTCTATGGATAACTATGACACAAATTCAATCACATCATAATTTTTTAATATATTATTTTTAGTCAATACATAGAATTAGTTATCTAAACTTGTAGCCAAAGTCTCATATGAGACGGTCTCATCATTTTTATTGTGAGACGAATTTAATGAAATGATGTATTTATTTATTGTAAATGATGTTTCATCATTTTTATGTGATATGAGTTTAATGAAATGATGTATTTATTTATTACAAATGATGTATTTCTTTGTTGCAAATAATGTAATTCTTAAAAATGAAATGATGTATCTAACTTATTAAAATGATGTATTAAAGTCCGTCTCACAATAAAAAATAGTGAGACCGTCTCTCAGGAGACCAACTCAAGGAGACCAACTCAAACTTGTAAGAGAAAACATCTCAATTATACACGAGCAACTCAAACCTAAAACAGTGATGAATAATAACTAAAATTATGAATAAGAACTATGAAAGATTATAATCGAAGCTTCTCGAATTACCTAATTAAATTGTAACTCAATTCCAAAAATAGAAAAAAGTACTAATTCAAATTGGATCAGAATGTAATTATCCGACGAAACTATATTTTTAACAATTTTACTTACCAAATTGGATCATTTGTTGCGGTGACAGCATTTCATTAATTGTTACTTAACTTTTAATTTATTTTTGTTTTTTTCTTCTTCTTAAAATGGACCAGATTAATTCATGACCAAAACTCATATATGAGACTGTCTGATCACGTTATTAATTTTGTGAGACGGTTCATTACTTATAAATAATGTGTTTCATTATGATGGAATTAAAAGATTTTAAATTTCAATGATGTATTTTACCATTAATACCAATATCTTTAGTCAATTTAAATAATAAATTTGCTCAATCTAAATAAGGTATTACAGTATATTAAAATTTGTCTTATAATAAAATCTGAAAAATGGTTTCGCAAAAGCCTTCCTCTTAATTTATTGGATAATTGACCCCTACGAGGAAAAAGGAAAGATTTCTCATAATCTAGGATGATTTCTTTTGACTTTAAAAGACTTTTATTAAACTAATCAAAAGAGGATTAGGCTTCCTAGCGGCATAGGTAATTAGAAAATGATTATCTGGAATCAATCACGTAGGGACGAAAATATTTGATAAATCTGTAAATTGATGCTTTTTTTAAGTATTAATAAAACATTATATAAGGTTCATTTCAAACATTCAAGTATGTTGGTCTTGCATCACAGTTAATGCACGTACATAAGTAACTTGAAATGTATGTGTGTGGGCCTGATTAGGTTTCCAAGTGACTCTTGAAGAGTGAGCTATCAGTTGAAAATCTTATTTAGCCGACCATGTATTAAATCTATGTTTCATTGATACTCCGATAACTCAGTTAGTTGTTGAATTTCAAAATAGTTGAGAAGTGCAGTGCAAATTATATAACGAAAATTAGTAAAAGAGACAAATGTTATATTGGTTCAAATGCCAACTAATCTTATATCCACTATTCGTTCAAAGGATCGAAAATCACTATCCTTCATTATCCATGATAATTAAATACATGTTACAACATTAAATCTTCTCCAACGGAGGACTTCAACTGTCTATGGTCGCACTCACTGCAGTTGGTTGAACTTTATCGTTCTCCACGAACCAGGCCCTTCATTTTGTAACTTCAGTTATCCACAATACTTGATCATATGGGTGACCACTTTAGTTATTCTACTAACTGAGAATCTTGAACTCTAAACTATATGGTATGCATGTTTGAGTTCCATTCACGAACGCTGATCGGTCTAGTTAACTTCTCACTCAGGATATCGGAAGGTCTATGAGCCTTGGGTGGCGATGAGCTAGTCGGCTGATCACTGTAAAATCTACAGATTAATTATAACAACAGTGGCAAATAAATTTATAAGAACCCTAAGGTTATCGAATCCAGGGGAATTGTATAACGAAACTATCGATCCTAAGATTCATTGTTTGAGTGAACAGAAAATTAAGGTTTTGATTTGGAAAATAAAGATAACAATGCTGAAAATTAAAGAGGTTTTGAAATCAAATTTAAAAGAACACAGATTCTAGGGAAGAATTCTTATTATGGATAACATGTAGAACCAATTAATTTAACAGGTGGAATACTGCAATAATGCTATATTTCCTTGGTTGGGCAAATATAACCTAGATTACTAATTAGTGGCTATCTCCGCTCGGTCTCAAGAACACCAAATTAGTCAATCTGATAAGCAAATCAGTTCAATCCCTACAGTCTAATACATCTCATTGGACAGTATAGAGTGTATCATGTATTCCTAATCTCACTACCAATATTCACCTCTCGGTCCTTCTATCAATAGCTAGACATCTAAATTAATCGTCACCTCTCGGTCCTTGAATTAATTTAGAATTAGAAAATAATCACAGGAATCATGAACCTAATTAATTAATCCTAACATGCATCCATAATAATATCAAACCCTAGAACCCGCTAGGGTTTCTAGCCACTCATCGCAGATAGACATCCAAAAGAAAACATATTAAATTGCATAAAAGTAAAGAACTTACAAGAAAATAAAAGGGTTTCGTGTTTCCCAACTCTCAATACTCTAAAAACTGAAAAATATGATGATGCATACTGAAAAAGTCGAATTTACTACGTATTTATAGGGGTGGATGTGTTTCCTATCAAATCTAGGGCTAAAGATATGAATAAATCCAATTTTCATCAAATTCCCGCGCCAGCAGACTCGCGTCGATCGATGTGGATTGGCATCAATCGATGTGGCTCTCTCTTCGGCGTCGATCGATGTGGATTCACGTCGATCGATGTGGTCTCTCGCCCCTTCTGCGCGGTCTCACAGTTTTGGCCATAACTTCCTCTCCCGAACTCCGATTGACCCGATTCCAGTTGCGTTGGAGAGCTAACTCAAAGCTTCATCCATTGCCATGCACCAATAGCCCGAATTCCTATTGTGGAAGAACTCTTCACTGCTACTCTTACACATCACTGCTTTCGGAACGGTTTTCTCGTGAACTCAGGCCTAAAACCTGCAAAAACACCAAGACACACGTAATACCACCTAATATAGACTCATGCATAATATATATATATAAACTCAATAAAATTACATAAAATAGTAGAAAATAATATAGATAAGCGATTAAAATAATGAGCTTATCATCGTCCTCTGGTGGTCTCATGTTGAAGTCATACGGAAGGCTTTAAAGAGTCTTAGAGAGACAGAGACAGATTGTAGAGGGTTTAAGAACGTTGAAAATCTAGAAGTATCAATAGTCGACAAAAAGTTCTTTTGATGTAGTACATATAGGCTTCAATTTGAATAATACCCGTTAAGAGATGTAATGCCCCGACCCCAGTGTAACGCCCCCAACTGACCTTCCAATTTGGAGCCACGTTACATTGA
>JAPKLW010000540.1:77603-116557 GCA_026898455.1 Plectranthus barbatus
ATTAAATTAAGCTTTCATTTGCTTAATTTAAAATACTGGATATTACACCCAGGGCCCGAACAAGCTCGCCTGAGGTCGGTCACGTTACCCTGCAATGGCCTGGACCGGCTTCCACGGCTGATCCCACAGACCAACACAAGTCCTACATAACGCACTTTATCCTCACTCACACGCACCCTGAGAAACTTCCCAAGGGGTCACCAATCTTAGTTCTACCCCAAGTCAAACACGCCTAATGTTGAGGTTCGATTTGTGATTAAATAGAAACCCTTGGAACTTACGATAATCCAAACAGAATATGACCGAAAAACAAAACAATAAAATAAATGTGTTATTAAAAATGAGAGAATTCAGCTAAGCGAACTCGTGTGTACAAGTGTATAAAGAAAAAACGTGTGCAAAAATGAGCTATCGGCGACCCTTTTATAGTTCAAGGGGGCCATTACAACCCTAGCCTGCTTCAGAGGTGGTTTCGATCTTCATGGGGGTCGTTGGCGATGGTCGTTGCGATTTCTTCGGGCCCATGGAGCTAGGGTTTTAGCTGGGCGAGGAGTTCTTCTCGTTGGCGGTGCGAGGAATCTAAAGGTGGTTCCGATCTTTGCGGGGGTCGTTGGTATGTGGTTCCTCAACCTCCTTCCGAGTTTTGCGCGGCCTGGAACTTGAAATCATCATCCTCTCGGAGGGTCGTGTGCTCCGGTGCTGGAGAGGGCCTATGATGGTTCCCTTGATTGTGGGTCGTGATTTGGACCTCTAAGGTCGTGTTTTGCGGAGGCTAGACCATGCTGACGGCCGGTTGGGCTTGTTCCGATAGGCAGGTTCTAGTAGGCTTGATGGAGCTTGGGAGAGCGAACCCTTTTTGGGTCGTTGTTATCACTAATGGACCTGGGCCTGGTTCTTACAACCCAATCACTTTTGGGCCCAATAATAGCCCCTTCGGGCTTGGGGTCGAGTGCTAGGGAGGCCCCAAGGTCGAACAGTTAGGTCTTACCCATCGTACGCAAGTGCTCAAAGCATGGAAGTTCTGAGCTCTTCGTAAGGAGGCATCGATAGCCCTAGAGGGGGCCTCGTGAGGTCCCTTATCTCCTTCGGATGGTCGGTTCCCCGTGGGTGAACTCGACAAACATAAGGTCCTACCTGGTGGATCCTTACATGGGAATGCAAGTGGCTCCGTACAGCTATCTTGCAAGCTCAAGTCGTGGGTCCGGAACCACGAGATAGGAGGGGGGACATCCCGTAAGATGCCCCACTTTATTGGAGTTAGGCTCTCATGTACAACTCTTTGTGCATCCCCGTGGGGAATTCATGCTTAGAGGTTTGAGGTTTTGTTGGATCGTTTTGTAGATTCTAGGGTCCTTCGAGTAAGTCGGACCCTGAAATCGTATTAGATCCTGAGTTTGGGACCCACTGGTTTGAGCGGGTCGGGTTTTGCTAGCCTGGTCACGACTTTGAAAATCATGCGCGGGAGTTATAGGCAAATTTGTCGTCTAGTGCGCTGTAACTTAAATTAGTGGAAGCTGGGGGGCGGTTTTGGAAGATTCTTAGAAGGCGAACAGTCACTTGCAATAGGACGTCAAATCACCACCCCTCCTCATTGTTTGCTCGAGCTTTTCTTATTTTCTTCTGGCGAGTTTCTCCAGCAGTTACGAACTTTTCCCTGCGCTCAACTCCTTTGCATAAGGTTAGTAGCCATTAATTCCACCTCATCCCCTTAAGTTATTCCTGTACGAGCGTGTGCTCTTATACTTGTTGTGGTGGTAGATTGCTGGGTAGAATTTAGGGTTCTTGATTTTATTTTCTTCTCATGTCGTCTCAATCGGATTCCCAAAAAAGGGGCAGCAGCTCTCCCCCACAATTTTCTGAATCTTTGCCTTCTGATTCTTCCGCCTCAGAAGAGGTGGGTTCTCTTTCGTTGGGTAGAGGGTCTCCTGAAATGGAGCAAGACGACGAGGGTAGGTCTGCTTCTAGGTGTCTGGTTGTTGAGGTGTCTTCTTCATCTGGTGGGGAGCCGTCTGTTCAATCTGCTAGGTCTAGGATGCGGAAGGGGAAAGAGATTAAGAGGGACCAAGTTAGGGATGTCGCTACCACAGTGTCAGTTGGCCAGGTGGTGGAAGCCCTCGGTCAGGTGGCTAGGGTTCCCCCAGCCTTTAGGATTCCCCTGGCGGAGGAACGATGTTTTAATCCCCCGCCGGGGTATGTAGCTTTTTATCTTCCTATTCTGGAGAAGGGGGTTGATCTTCCTCTCCATCCTTTCTTCTGCAATGTTCTAAATCTGTATTGTCTTTATCCCTTCAATTTGTCACCGGTTTGTTGGTGTCATATGGTGGGCACGTTCTCGATCTTTATGGACCAGGGGCTCAGCCTTTCTTCCATTTGTGAATGGCATTATTTATATCGCTTCAATCCCTACCGCCTGGGGTACTATTATGCCACAAAATAGACAGAGGATAGATCGCCGCTGGTCATGGGTGCCCCCGATAATTCTTCCAAATGGTGGAGCAGGTGGTTTTTTCCTGGAATTGACTCGGAGGATCTTGAATTCACCCCGATCGAAGAGGATTCTCTAAGTTGGTTCTTGTCCCTCAGGCTGTTTTTGCTTCTTTTTTGGGTTCTTGTCATTCTTACGCACTGATTGTGTGGTTGTTTTGCAGGTTTGAAGCGCATCAAATTAACGAAGGTGGAATCGAGGAGGGTGGACAAAGCATACTCTGCGGAAGTTACATCGTGGAAGGAGGTGAGAGCGGGGAGGAGCTTTTCAACTGACAATATTAGATATCCGAATGACAGGGTAGAGGTTGTTCCTAACAGGATGAGAGGTAACAAGGCAACGCAAGCGGCCCTTGCTGAGGCACTGAAGTTGAAGAAACGAGCCAAGGGAGAGGCTGGTCAGTTGGAAAGGAAACGTCCTTCATCGGGAAGACGTGCCAGCTCTCCCCCACACAAGAGGACGAACGTCGAGCACGATGAATGCTAATCACATGCCCGAAGCCAGGAGGAGTGATAAGTTCATTATTTCACTCACTTATCTATATTATTTTCTACTAGTTTATGTAGTTTTCTTAGGTTTATATATATATTTCATGCATGAGTCTATTATATGTGGTGTTACGCTTGTCATGGTGCGTTTTTGCAGGATTAAGGCTTAAATTCACTGGAAAATCGTTCTGAAAGCAGTGACGTGCAAGATTAGCAGTGAAGAGTTTCTCTACACAAGGAATTCGGGCTATTTAAGAATGAAAATGGATAGAGCTTTGAGTTAGCTTTACAACGCAACTGGAATCAGGTCAATCGGAGTTTGGGAGTAAGAGTTATGACCAAAACCGTGAGACCGCGCAGATCGACTTTGACCGAGGCGGGAGTCGACCTCGATCGAGGTGAAGACACGCACTTTGATCGACGCCACTCCACCTCGATCAAAATGCATGTAAAATTGGCGAAATTTGCTTCAATTCGAATCAAATCGGGTCTTCAACCCTAGATTTGATAGGATACACACCCACTATTATAAATAGCCTGTATTTTCGAGTTTTATTCACCTTTTATCATACTTTACATCCTGAATCATATTTTGCATCCTTTAACTTTCAGCATCCTATATTTTTCCTGCACGAACCTTTATTTTCCTGTAAGTTATTTTCTGCACTTTAATAATATGTTTTGTTTTGGTTTTCTATCGGCGATGTGTGGCTAGAAACCCTAGCGGGTTCTAGGGCAATGAATATCAATCAGTCGGATATTTAATTGATTAACATTGAATTGCTTGGTTTTGAATTCCTGTTTGAATTGCTAGGATTTATAATTAATCAGATTGAAAGATAGAATTAATTCTAGGTTTACAGTTGTTAATTGAAGGACTGAAAGGAGAAAATTAACAACAGGAAAAGGAATTTGAATACAATTAACAATTGATAGATCTAGAGAGATTTCTTCCCCAAATTGAGTATTTCGATCTTGATCTACCCTTGGACTCTTCAAATCTTCACCAAGTGAGGTTGGATTTGCTCTTTGACACCTTGGATTAGGTTTGAAAGAAGATAGAAGATGGAAATGTAGAGAGAATCTATCTAACTTTTCGTGTAAAGTGACAAAAGTTCGCAGAAAATCTGAATTTCCCCCTTTTATAATGAGTTGGCAGAGCCTCAGATCAATCGGGACGAGATAGGATCGCCCGAGATGGCTTGAAACAGAGAAACCACCAAAACATACCGCAACGGATCGGCTGGGATGGAGATGGCTCGACCGAGATCTGCCTTTGAAGTGATAGATCGGCTGAGCTCTACTGGATGGCCCGAGATATGCCTCTGAAGTGCCTAGATTGACCGATCTTTGCAGGGTCGGTCGAGCCTGACCTCTGAACTGCTCAGATCGGTCAATCCAAGAATGGATCGACCGAAACTCACCTCTGAAATCCATCCTTATGCTTTTCCTACCTTCTCGGTCGATCCAAATGTCCTTTGACTCTCGGATTGGGCGATTTTCCTCCAAAATTTAGCCGAAAATGATGAATTATAACCAAAACCTAACCTACACCATCTGAAACACACAAAACATGAAAACACAACAAAAATAAGCAAAAAACATATGATATGGGAGTAAAATGAGCGCAAATATGCATGCACAAACATCGAAATATAGGTTATTTTACGCACATATCATAATCCCCCAAACTTAAACCTTTGATTGTCCTCAATCAAAACAAAGTAAAACAATCATTCGACCTCGTGCAATACCTCATAGCTCATCTTTGTTTATCTTAGCATGTCCTAGTCAAACGAGATTATCACCTAACATTATGACATGGTTAATGCAAAGGATTCAAACCACTCATCAAATATGGATAAAAGAAATGAAATCACTCCCTCACGTGTTTAGGAACGATGAGAATCACTCAAACACAAGATATAGAGCTTAATTTTCATAGGCTTGCATCCATTCTCACCACTATACTACAATAAGTTAGCTCCTAGAATCAAGAAGGTCTTTGCTTTGGTTATAACGTGGCTAACTAAAAGGTAGGTGATTTTGGGCCAAAGTAACTAAACTTCTCAATTTTCCAAGAACCCCCCAAAACCATTATCATCAACCACTAAACACGAGGATTATTCCATTCTAAATTCTTTCTTTCTTTCTTTTTTCTTCATTCATTTTTTTTCCTCTTTTTTTTTCTCTTCTACTTATTTTTTCTTGTGGGTGCATATTTTTTCCACGACTTGCACCATTTTTTTTCCACAATTTTTGTAGGTGCCCCATTTTCTATTCCTTGCACCAATACTCTTTATTGTCTTCCTTTCATGCCTCATCAATTGCCATATCAAATACCAAACAATTCCCAACCCGAGTTCACATCACCGTATTCACCCTCATTCTCGTTTTCCCCTCCAAACTTTGTCCTAATAATATCAAAGAAATTTCTCCAAATAAGCTCAATCACGGGGGTCAAAGATATGAAAGGCAAGTAATAATCAAGGTAAACACCTTATACTCCCGATTTGTAAGGTAGGACTAGGAATCGACGACCTAATATCATTTTCTAGTCACATACTCATGCTAATAGATCGAGAATAGATGCAAGTTCTAGATTTTTTGCTCTCAATCTCGCCTCTCTCAAATAAAGTAGATATGACAATATCAAGGCTCAACACTTACAACTTTTTGTCAAGTCCCATGCATTAACCAAACACAAAACTCGGCAATTCAAAAGTAAGACTCAAACATGCTTTGACAACAAGATTTCGCCCTATCATCGGTTGAGGTAAGAATTCAAACTTCACCTAGTAAATCATGGTCAAATCTCAAGTCTAGTTTGTGTTCATCACACACACACAAGCACACCAACAATCCTTAAAACAACAACTAACGTGCGACAAATCTAAATGGCAAGAGAACGATAAGGTGCATTACCCATCAGTAGCCATGATCGAACCGCTTCTCTAATGCCTTATGTACCTACTCACATAAACATAAAACACCACCAAACTTTGAGCATAATTCATACCATTAAACTCTCATTCCCACCAATCATACCACAAACCAATAATCAAGCAATATAAGCCATTATCCACTTGCACAACCATTTAAACCAATTCATTCATCATATCCACAAACCAAACAAAATAGGAAATAGTCATTCATACCAACTCATCAATCATTCCATCCAAAACAAATATCAACAATAAAGACCATGAATCACATCTAAATCCAAATCCAAATCCACATCCAAAGTAAATCATCAATCATTATACAACCCAATCGAAGATAGAAATCATCTAACAAAATAAACTAAACTAAGTACAGGATAAGATAGGAGAAGAGAAAAGAAGAATGAACCAAAACACCGGCTACCGGCACATCCCCCAAACTTAGTCAAGTGAAACTAAGTTTGCAAAAATGGTAGACGGTGCATCATCACTCCTCTCAACCCTGTGGTGATCGGTCACGGCGGCGGCAAAGGTATGGCACCGGAACATGGCGCAGCAGCTCATGCACATCCCCCTGAACCTCGTCCATTCTCCGATCAACAATCAATCTCACAACATCCAAGTGCTTCTCAGAATTCATCAAGCAATTAGATCGGTCCTTCAAATTATCAATTTCAGTTAGTTCACAATTAGGCAATTCGATTACCTTCTCCCCAAATTTATAATAATAACATTCTCCAAACCGAGAAGGAACCAGAAATACATTAGCTACCAAAGCAGTAGTATTAAGAAGCCGTCCAGTAGCAAAAACATCAGACAAATCAACACCAAAGAGCTCTAAAATAGGAGTTATCAAGCCACCACCACAAATAAGTGAAGATTCCAAATCAAAGGCTTTGCTCCAGCTATCCATCAACAAACCTCCAATGGAAAACTCCTTTCCAAGCAACAAAGCATACATAAAATGGAGTTCGGAAATATCACAAACACCAGACCCATCACTTCCACAAGACCATCCCCCTATCACTTGATGAACATACTGAATAATAGGGTTTTTAATCAAAGATAACTTTCAAGACTTAATGTCGAAAGCATTCACAGGTTTAATTCCTGAAATAGACTCCCCAAATTTAGCTAGGTCAAGTTCTTTAAACATAAACGCAGACTCCTCATGACACCAAAAAATTCCATCAATTTCTTGCCTACTAAAAAAGATAGTCCGACCTTTGAGTTTGAACCTCACAGTCGTAGGAATACCATCACTGCCTTTTGTAACTCTGACTGAAGCCAAGAATTCCTTCGTCATTCTCATGTAAGCTGGCCAATTCCCAGTGAACAGTTTCCTCCATCCGATGCCAATGAAAAGACTCCAGATATCACCCTTCCACCCCAGCACTTCTAAGGTCTCCTGGCATAGGTATTTGGTACCCACAATCTGCCTATCCACCAAACTCTTGTACCTCTCAAACTCTGTGTCATCAAATCCTCTGGGGCGTCCAATTGGGGAAGAAGAACTCCCATTTGCTTTCCTGCTGGCCATGATAAAAATCAATGAGTGAAAACTTGTCAATTCAGAGAAAGAAATCACAAGAAAGGATTTTAGAAGAGAAATTTTGACAGAAATGGAGATGGGGCGAAATGAACCCTAGATTTGCTTTTAATTTGCCCAGGGATTGACCGATCCGACGGTCTGTTTGCCAAAAATTGAGTCTGCCCGATCCAGATCGACCGAGCCTGCAGCTGCTCGGTCAATCTCATGCTTTGCGTGCAAAAATTTTGAATTTCAGTAGATCTCGGCTGATCCCACAGCAGCAAAGGTTGGGATCGACCGATCCTTCCCGAGCTATGGCGATCCAAAATAGTACCGGGCAAAATTTCCCTCTGTTTTGCTACTTCCAAGCATCATTTCTTCAGTTTTTTAACTCCATTTCAGGTATACACCTTCCCAAAATCTAAATTCTTATCACAAAAACATGTAAGTCTTGCAAACACATCCACACATTAAGCATCCTATATCCATTATTAGCAAAACAACAAAACCAATGAAACTAACACAATCTAAACAATTATTCCAAAGATCAACAATACCAAAGCAAGTAAACGTTCGGTTGCCTCCCAACAAGTGCTTCTTTATAGTCAATAGCTTGACTTCTTACCTCTAGTTTGTCAATCATGGTCAAAAGGGGCGGATCTGGAACTCATACCTTGCTCAAGTACCCAATGCTCGTCCAGGAAGATCAACTTTCACCTTGCACTCCGAGGTGGCTCCTCATCCACTCTAGCCTTCTTTGTTCTCCCTCATTCGTGCTCTACATAATCCCCCAGATTATCGTACTCCTCATTCACCATATCCATATGAGCAAATCTCGGATCATCATCCTCCTTGAGCCTCATCTTTACACCTTCTCTATCAATTTCCACTTGCTCCTCAACTCTCATCTCATCTAAACTTCTTGAAGGTAAGGAGAAAACAACTTCTTTTCCACAACATCGGAGAGTTAATTCACCATTTTTCATGTCAAATAGAGCGTCGGTCGTATGCAAGAATGGCCACCCAAAGAATAAGTGAATACCCCCTGTATTCTCCATATCTACAATCAAGAAGTCACCCGGGAAGGTGAAGCTTGAAATCTCCACATGCACATCTTCAACAACCCCTCGAGGGCAAAACAAGGCATGATTCGCCATTTGAAGAACTTGGCAAGTAGGCTTCACCTTTCCAACATTCAACTCCTTAAACAAGTTCCAAGACATGACATTAACACTCGCCCCGGAATCACACAAGGCTTTCTCAATAGTTGTGTCCCCTATCTTGCAACTTACAATGAAACTCCCCGGGTCTTCCTTTTTGTTTGCCACACTTTGTCCACCTTGATCATCTATTTCATCTCTCAATTATTCCTCATCTTTCAACTCTTCCTCAATTAACTAATCAAGCAATGGCACACGTTGTATCTCCTTTGGATTAGGCATCTCAATGTCCCCCTTCCTAACATAATCAAAGAAAAGAACTTCTTTGCCTCGATCTTCCTTCCTATCCTTGACACGTTGTATTGAGGTCGCATGTTGTTGTACCTCATTCTTAGATTTATAAAGTTCACGCTCTCCGAGTATCCTTCCTCATATTTCATCATCCTTACATCACCCCTTATACCTCCCGAGGTAGACAATGCATCAAGCTTCTTTTGCATCAAGGCTATTTCCTCTTTTAACTCCTCACTTTCCTTCGTCTCATTTATCGTCTTGACCGACTGGTAATATTTCCTCTCTTTTGGCCAATGATAACTATTATCTGCCATTTTCTCGATTGTCCTTAAGGCTTCGTCTTCTTCTAGATCTAATAGGCTCCTCTCGATGAGGCATCCATCATAATATTCGTATCATAGTTCAATCCCCCATAGAACTGACAGATTTGTTCGACTCCGGGAGAGCCCATGCCTAGGACACTTCCGGAGTAGATCCCAAAACCGGTCCCATGCCTCATAGAGCGGCTCATCATACCGCTGTCCAAACGAGGTGATATCAGCTCGCCTCTTCAATGTGAGACTAGGAGGAAAGAACTTAAATAAAAATTTCTCACGTAATTCCTCCCATGTGACTATATTTGATTTATCGAGCCCCTCAAACCAATGTCTAGCACCATCACGTAGGGGGAAAGAAAACAGTCTCAATCGGATTTGGTCCTATGGCACTTGATTGATCTTAATTGTATCTGTTATCTCCAAAAATCTTGAGATATGAACATTAGGATCTTCCGTAACATGTCCCCCAAACTAATTATTTTGGATCATTTGGACCAATTGTGGTTTGATCTCGAATTGAGTGGCGTTCACTCCCAAGCGGAACCCACCGGTTGCTTGCTCCCCTAGTGGTCTAAATAGATTTTGTAGTGGCCTTCTCGGTTCATTTCTTTCATTCATCATAGCCTTCATGAGTTCCAATTGCCTTTTCAATTCCTCAATCCTTTCCGTCTCTTGCTGTTTTTCCATTTTGAATTATACTTCTATTCCTTCACTCCTTTGTTGAAACTTTTGTTCCTTTCTCAAACGAGCCTTTGACCTCGTTAACATACACCACCTACAATTCCAACAAAAAAACTTCAAACAAAAGACACAAATCTAACAACAAGGTAAAATCTATTAACAAACAATATCTAACAATCTAAGAGACAATTTATCAAACACCTAGCCTACAACATCCACACTTTCAGCAATATCCAAAGACCTGCTAATTGAGTTCCCCGGCAACGGCGCCAAAAACTTGATGGTGCAATAAAATGATTGCTCAATTTCAATGCTACCAAGTAATAATATCAATCCAGGTCCCAATCTCGTTTTGCCCTACGGAATACTATCTAATCGTGTGGAGTTTTATCGCTAGGAAAATCAAAAGTATTTGAGTTGATTTCTAACAATCTAGGCTTGTATGTACACTAAACTAGAACAAATTTAAAGCAATAATCACAAAACATCATTCAACAATTTGCAAATGAAAACAATTCTTCAAAAATTTAAAGAGCTTGATAAGAATGCCGATGTGCTCCAATTAAGTTGAATTTAGATGCAAACACGATTTAATCCCTAAATGGTGGACTATTACCCTATTCTAGCCAATCCCCTATCACGACGAATTGACTGTAGATGACGTTAGAAACCTCAAACCACTACGCTATTGACTTCTAACTCACTCCCTATGGCACATAAATCTTCATCCTATGCCCTTCCTCTGCACAGGGATTGGATCGAGGAACACAGGAAAACATGCTAATCACGACGCTCCTATCCGCGTATTGGCTGCAATGTTCACGTCAATTATCACCTAAGTTGACTCTTACCTACACCTAGGTGAATATGAATAAGATCTAGCATGATTCAATCTCATAGAGGGAGGTAAACATGCACAATTCAACCCAATCATCACACATCTTTATTCAAATCAACATCCAAAAGAAGTTTAGAACAACATACCTATCAATTGGATCATTACAATGTTGAATTGAAAACAAACCATTACAATTGATAGATCTAGAGAGATTTCTTCCCCAAATTGAGTATTTTGATCTTGATATACCCTTGGACTCTTCAAATCTTCACCAAGTGAGGTTGGATTAGCTCTTTCACACTTTGGATTAGGTTTGGGAGAAGATGGAAGATGGAAATGTAGAGAGAATCTATCTAACTTTTTGTGTAAAGTGACAAAAGTTCGCAGAAAATCTGAATTTCCCCCTTTAGAATGAGTTGGCAGAGCCTCGAATCGCCCGGGACGAGATATGATCGCCCAAGATTGCTTCAAACAGAGAATCTGCCAAAACAACCTGCAACGGATTGGCCGGGATAGAGATGGCTCGACCAAAATCTGCCTCTGAAGTGACAGATCGGCCGAGCTCTGCTGGATCGCCCGTGATATGCCTCTGAAGTGCCCAGATCGGCCGATCTCTGCAGGGTCGGTCGAGCCTAACCTCTAAACTGCTCAGATCGGTCGATCCAAGAATGGATCAACCAAGATTCACCTCTGAAATCCATCCTGCTACTTTCCTGCCTTCTCGGTTGATCCAAATGTCCTTTGACTCTCGGATCAGGCTATTTTCCTCCAAAACTTAGCCAAAATGCTAAATTATGCCTAAAACCTAACCTACACCATCTGAAACACACAAAACACGAAAACACAATAAAAAGATGCAAAAATCATATGATATGGGAGTAAAATGAGCGCAAATATGCATGCACAAACATCGAAATATAGGTCATTTTACGCACATATCAATATCCTTGAGAAAGGTGAGATCGAGATGGAGAAGGTATCCACACTTGATAATGTTGCTGATGGTTTGACAAAAGTAATACCTTCAACAAGGTTTGTAAATTGTTTGAAGTTCGTTGGTTTGTGGTGATCTGATCTAGGATCAACATCTGGGTTCTGTAATGGAACTGCTCGGAGGGAAGGATGAAGATGGCGATCGTGCATTTAGGAGGGAGGAATGTGTTGATCAAATGCATGAAGCAATTTGATGTTGAAGGTTGCGACATAAGTTTGTGAGCTAAAGCCCAATGCTTGTTTTTTGTTAAGTGTGAATCGAAGTTTATGAAGACCAAAGAAAATGTGCGTTGTCACTTATGAAGTCACAACAAAATATTAGTATTAGTTTTGTGAGCTGGTAAAAGAGTGACACGTTATATTGTGGTTGGTTGTTCGGGGTTGAGTAGTTTTATGTTATTATGGGTCTTCTTCTTTGATTTTGATCTTTGAGATTTATTAGAGTTGTCGAAGATGTTGTAAATAATGGAAAATATTGTATAGAATAATTCATATCTTTTCGGATATTCTATTTCCTTATTTTTGGTTTCCTTTGTACATTATATATACTGTTGTAATATCTTCCTACCATCAATGAAAAATAGATTCACATAATTATCACATGGTATCAGCCTGGTTCTTCTAAAACCCTCTTTCTTCTTCCGCCGATATTTTTCTTTTTCATCGATCAAATGGCTGAAGCAAAACTGTCCTCCCTCTCCCTTTCCACCATGATTCATATGGTGAACATAAAACTTACATCTTCCAACTACCTCTTATGGCATGCTCAAGTCGATTCATTCCTAAAAAGCCAATGACTCTTTTCTCTCGTGGATGGCTCGTTGCCTGCCCCCTCAGCCGTTGTCACTGCAGCAAACAACACCACCACACCCAATCCTGATTATATCAAGTGGCATGCTCGGGATCAACTGCTCAAACTTTTTCTTACTTCCACTCTTTCTGAAGAGTCCATGACACTCGTTATTGGCTGCTCCACCGCCCGAGATGTTTGGACAACTCTTACCAACGCTTACCGTTATGATTCTAAGGCTCGAGAGTTAAGCCTCAAGGACGAGATACTATCTCTTAAACGTGGCAGTTCCTTCGTTAATGAATTCGGCCGTCGTTTTAAAAGCTTGTGTGACCAGTTAGTCGCTATCAACCGCTCCATCAACGAGTCTGACAAGGTTCATTAGTTTTTGCATGGTCTTGGTCCAAATTTCGCTACATTCACTACGACTCAACTCACCTTGGAACCCCTTTTGGATTTTGCCACAATTCTTGCTCTTGCGCAGAGTCACGAGTTGTTCCAAAAATCTCTTGACATCTCCTCTTTTGCTACTGCTGTTGCTTTTAATACTGTACACAAGGGGCATGGCTCTCGTGGTTCTGGTTCTTACTCTGATCGTGGTAAACAGTACCACAACCGCAACCGTGGTCGGTCTTCTTGCCGTGGAAAACGATGGTGCTATTTTTGTCGTGATCCAGCACACGATGCATTTGATTGTTCGAAGCAGTTTGATCTTTCCTACACTTGCTCCGGTCGTGCTTCATCTACAACCAACCTTGCTGAAGCATTTTCTACAGGATGCTCTATTTCCCAGCCAACTGCGTCTGATTGGTATCTTGATACCGACGCGTCTGCACATATCTCCTCCAACACTCAACACCTTGATAATATCTCATCGAACTCAGGAAATGATCACATCACTGTAGGTAATGGTGCGAATCTCTCTATTTCTCACACTGGTACTTTTCATATCTCGCCATATTTACATTTATATGATGTGCTGGTTATTCCCCATATCACCAAAAATCTGTTATCCGTCAGTAAACTCACACAAGATTATCCAGTTCATGTTAACTTCTCTGCTTCACAGTTTCAGATTCGGAACCGGGACACAGGACAGGTACTTGCCACAGGAACTCGTAATCGTGGTCTGTACCTTTTGGATTCTCATGCTACAGTATTAGCGACTATCACACAGAATAAACGCTTGCATGCTTCTTTCGAGTTGTGGCACTATTGCCTTGGTCATACTGCTTATTCAGTGATTAGTTTATTGCATAAACAAAATTGGTTTCTGTTTCATCTTTGTTGCCTCGTCCTACTATTTGCAACTCTTGTCAGTTAGCTAAGAGTTCACATTTACCATTTTCCAATAATGAAAAACGTGCTTCTGCTTTTTTGGATTTAGTTCACTGTGACTTATGGGGTCCTGCCCCGGTTATTTCTTCATCTGGATTCCGTTATTATGCTATATTTGTGGATGACTTCTCACGGTTTGTGTGGTTTTATCCTCTACGGGCTAAATCAGAATTTGTCGATATATTTTTATCATTTCAAACTTTTGTGGAAAATCAACTCTCTTGCAAGATTAAATCCTTTCAAAGTGATGGTGGTTCGGAATTCACTAATACGCGTCTACGCAAACACTTTCAAACATGCGGCATTCATCATCTTATTTCTTGTCCGTACACATCAGCACAAAATGGAAGGGCGGAGCGAAAGCATAGGCATATCACTGAAATGGGACTAACACTTTTATTTCATGCAACTTGTCCGATGCATCTATGGATTAATGGATTTAGTACTGTCGTTTATATTATTAATCGCCTTCCAACTTCTATTTTGGGTGATAAATCTCCTTTTGAGATAGTATATGGTCGCCCACCGTCCTATGCCTCCTTCCATGTCTTCGGATGCCGCGTATATCCTTGTCTTAGGGACTACACAAAGACAAAATTTGAACGACGCAGCACTCCTTGTATTTTTATTGGTTACAACCCCAATCACAAAGGTTACAAGTGTTTGGATCCTGCTACTTCGCGCGTTTATGTCACCCGGCATGCCAAGTTTGATGAGAGCACTTTTCCCTTCTCTATTTCTGTTCGTTCCACGCAGCAATCCACATTAATTCTATCTGAATCTGATGACTCTCTAGCACATTCGGTTCTTGCAGCGCTGCCGCACCAGTCCACGCCATCCTTTCAGCCATCTTCCCCACCATGCAACCTCTGTTCTATGGACCTGGTTTCTCCTGCTACTCAGCAACAGCATCAACCTACAGCTGATACAACCTCTCCTCCGCTGGAAAACACGCAGCATAATTCTCCACCACCTGCAGCTGAACCAATATCTCCACCACCTGTTGCTCCTCTTGCAAGAACGCACCCAATGCGCTCGAGGGCACAATCGGGCATCTTCAAGACAAGACATCCTGTTGATATTGCTCTTATCGCCCGGTCATCACTTATTAATGCTCTCAGCGCCGTCACTCAACCACGTGGTTATAAGATAGCTCTCAAGAGCCCTCACTGGGTTCAAGCCATGAAGGAAGAAATGCGAGCTTTGCATGATAACGACACCTGGATTCTGGTTCCACGACTTGAAAATGCAAACATTGTTGGATCGAAATGGGTATTTCGTACCAAATTTTTAGCTGATGGAACTGTGGAGCGTTACAAAGCTCGATTAGTCGCTCAAGGATTCAGTCAGCTACCCGGATTTGATTTTACTCATACATTCAGTCCGGTCGTCAAAGCTTCCACTGTCTGCATCGTCTTGTCTATTGCTGTTATTCGTTCTTGGTCTTTGAGACAACTCGACGTTAAAAATGCATTTATAAATGGTCATTTATCTACCACTGTTTATATGGAGCAGCCTCCTGGCTTCGTTAATCCTCGCTATCCAAATCATGTGTGTCGTCTTCAGAAAGCAATTTATGGCCTCCGTCAAGCTCCTTTAGCTTGGTACCAACGATTTCGGAGTTTTCTTCTCTCTCTTGGCTTCATTTGTAGCAACACAGACACTTCACTCTTTGTCTTCTACTCTAATTTGGTGCCTCATCTATTTATTGGTTTATGTTGATGGCATCATTGTTACTGGAAACAATGATGATGCCACCTCCAACCTGTTATGTGAGCTGCGCAAAGAGTTCACCACAAAGGATCTCGGATGATTAGGCTATTTTCTGGGACTAGAGGTTGCTTACGCGTCGGATGCCAAACAAAGTACGCTCACGACATCCTCAAACGTGCAAAACTACTTGATTATAAACCAGTTGCAACACCTCTTGCACCTGGAGCTGAATTCACTAAAGATGGACCCGTATTTGAAGATGTTACTCTCTACAGATCCCTAGTTGGTGCACTACAATATTTAACCATCACTCGGCCCGACTTGGCTTATGCCATCAATACTGTGAGTTAATTTCAACAACGTCCGACGCAGATTCACTTCCAAGCTGTAAAATGAATTTTGCGGTATGTTAAAGGAACACTTGGATTTGGTCTAACATTCACTCCTGGAAAGCTCACTTTACTTGGATACTCTGATGTTGACTGCGCAAGATGTACAGACACACGACGATCTACCTACGGTTAGGCCATATTCCTGGGTTCAAACATTGTTTCATGGAGTGCTAAAAGCAGCCAACGGTATCTCGCTCAAGTTGTAAATCGGAATATCGCACAATTGCTAATACGGCTTCTGAACTTATATGGGTTACTCATCTTCTTCGAGATCTTCATGCCCTTCCTTCAGAGCCGCCGGTCCTTCTAAGTGATAATCGCAGTGCTCTATTCTTGACACAAAATCCAGTCTTGCACAAACGTGCAAAACACATAGATATAGATTGTCATTTTGTCCGGGAGCTAGTGGAATCTCGTCGTCTACTCACAGAGTTTGTTCCTTCCGACTTGCAATTGGTCGATGTTTTTACTAAAAGCTTGTTGAAGTCGAATTTTGCTATGTTACGTTCTAAGCTATGCGTCTCTTCGGCTCCGACGCTTAGCTTGCGGGGGGTGTCAAAGATGTTGTAAATAATGGAAAATATTGTATAGAATAATTCATATCTTTTCGGATATTCTATTTCCTTATTTTTGGTTTCCTTTGTACATTATATATACTGTTGTAATCTCTTCTTACCATCAATGAAAAACAGATTCATATAATTATCACAAGAGTGAGAGTGAGAGATATGAGCTCGAGTTTTCTGTATCTCCTTTGAAGTTTGGTTAATAACATCTTATAGAATCCTCCCATGGAAGTAGGCTTCTTGTCGAACCATGTAAACACTGTGTCACTCAGTTTTGTTTTCTAGATTTACAAACTCACATAAAATCATGCGAAATTTGTATTCAATCATAAGAAAATACAATCAATTCTTACGCTGTTTTTTTTTTTTTTTTGGTACCAACTAGATTGAGAAATCTCATATATGGAATGCCACTATTCGGATGTCTCCTAATACATATATTTATGATTTTTTTTTTTTGGTCCCATGTTTTGGTTTTAAATCAATGCACTACTTCTTTTATGCATTCTGGCAATATCCATGCCTAGGCATTTTTAGTATTAACGTTGTACATCTATGCTTTTTTCAAACTAGTTTAATGCATTTGATTTGCATTAATGATTATGTTTATGCAATATACCATTGCTAGGAGATATGCTTATTCATTCTCCTTAATCACATGCTCTTTTAGGTTTATTGTTGTGCTCATACTTATATTTTATGTTATTGTGAATGACGAATGTAAAAGTTGACGGTAATTGGGACTTTCATTCAAATATTGTTATTAAGAAATAATTATATTAACAGTAATGACTTAATTAATGATGGCTATAATTTTGAAATAAAAATCCCCAATTAAATACCTCTCATACAAAATTTATGATTGATTATAGATTAGCTGACTGCGCTAACTCACATTAGTTTCTCCCCTGCTTGTTTTTCATTTATAATTTTTTCTATTTTATTTAATTTGAGGTTTGCGCCCTTGATTTGATATACTAACTACTACATTTTTTAACACCGCTTGTTCTACAAAGATTGTATATGGAATTTTATGCAAACAGTTTTACACCTAAAGACAAGCATAGCTGATTTTTATGAGTAAACACAATTTATGGTTACTAATTTTACGCATGTATTATAATATAAAAATAACAAAATATATTAATATATTTTTAGTAATTCTCTATGAATATATATTCAATCTGTGTTTGTTTGTTCTCTAAGTGGTTCGGCAAAGCTCATGACTCAAATTACTACGAAATGGCCATGGGTTGGACTTGAATTGGGCCAGAGATTTGAAGTGGGTCACACGTTTGTCGAAGATAGGGATTAAAGAAAATTTTTATTTTTATTCATTTTGAAGTTATTATTCTACATAGCATTACTAATTTCCTTTAAGAGAATCTTAATTTATTTAGATGCATTTACTTATGTACAATTTAAACTATTTATTTAGTAACTAAATTAATAGAGAAAATCAAAACAAATAAATAAAAGTAAAACTTACTAAAATTTAAGATGTGCTTATATCGGGTCAGATCTAGATCGGAATTGGGACAGGGTTTTGGTGGCTTGGCCTGGATTTGAAAAATATCTCAATGTGAACCTATCAAATATACTTACACCGATCCATCAAATCTATTTCATTGGTGGATTGTTCTTGGATTTGGCCTGAGCCATGATATGTAATTTCGGGCTGCATCACCCATGCTCGTTTGACATCTATACATCCCATTATAAAAATGAGTTTTAAGGAATTTAAAGGATTAAGCAAACACAAAATAAATCATTCTTACATAAAACACTTAAGATATAAAAGTAGGATTTTCATTTAAGGAGTAAATTTACTGAAATGGTAACAAAACAAACTTGTTTGTTTAAAGGAAATTACCAAATAAAATAAATTTAAAATATAAAGAAATGAGTGAAGTTGCAATGGTTTCAATGAAAAATGTCCCGTTATGTCTAACTAAGATAAAATTACATGTCACGTTTAATTATTTGGGGCATTAGATCACAATAATGAATGAAGATAAATATAAACACAATTCATACTTAAATATGAGTTCATAAAAGAATAAAAGCCTATATATGATATGAATTATTATTAGTAATTTATTTTTTATATGTTGTTTTGATGAGTCAAATATCCCACTAGATTAGTGCATTTAGTTATATTAGCTTAAACTAGTAATATCATGTATAGGAATTATCGAGTTGTAATATAAACTAATTTATAAGTCTTAGGGGATTTGCCACTAGCAAATAGATTTGTATGGATTGTTGGCTAACACATTGTTATCAGCAAAGTGTCTGTGGAGGAGCTTGGAAACATGTCATCATCAGCTAGAGGATTACGAGCACGGAGCTTATCAGCAAGACGCTACCCAACCATCTAGAAGACACTCAAGCCAGAACAAGAAAAGGACTTTCACAAGACCAGACTTTAAGAAATGAGAACTTAAAATTGGAAGTATTCAAAGGCTTGTTCGTCACAAGAATCAACCAGCAAATATTCCTCGGACTGTCTAAAAGAGCCGTTTTGACCGATGTAGTAAGAGTCTACCTGCTCTGACAGAAAGGACACTGCAAGTCAGAAGAAATGAGACTTCGATGGGACGCATTCCTTTTGTCCCACAACAGCTCCAAACGGCAAAGAGATTCAAACCTTCCAATGAGAGCTTATAAATAGGGGCTGCAATCCACCTTGAGAATGTTACCGAATCGATTGAACTTATCAAAAATATCTTCTCTCTCTGCCGATTTCTCGAAAGCTACCAACTTCCGATCTTAAAACTTTCATGTTGATTCTATCAGCTTCCAGTATTCCTTCTTGAACACGAAGCTCTATGCTTTTAGCAAGAGCTAACTTCATTTTCTTACTCTCTGAGTAAGAAAATATCTTGGAGTTATCACTTCCCGATGGCAACTATCACGATTGTATACCAGCAACTGATGTTCTTGAGAGGAACTCAAACTCTCACATCCAGTCTGAAGGTCAAGGTGGTGTGCCCACGCTTCAAGCCAAAAGAAGTCTTGATTGCAAAGGACTTGGCGAGTGCGCTAGTGTACTGGTGGACATGGCATTCACCAGCTAGCAATAGATCGTTGACATCTTTGTAATTGACACCTTAGTGATTCCAGATTGCACGTCTGAAGAAAGGACATAGTATGGTTTGGTCCAAGTCTCTATAAATTATGGTGTTATTTAATGCTTTCTTTATGTTTATGCACTAGGTTTAAAATCAAACACATCAAATGTTGGAGTATTTTACTGAAATTCGGCTAAATAATATATTCGATCAACCAAACAATCCATTTTTGAACCTAAGATGGTGCCAGAATCACCAGCTCGGAGGGCTCAACTCTGAAAGACTTTCGCTGCACTTTAGCCTAACACTAATTTTGGGATCAATAAGTGGTATCAGAGCGGGTGGTTCTTAAGACTACATATTTTGTCCCTTGGGACCAAATCCTTTTTTTTGCGGTTTGCTTTAGCTGTTTTCGTAGGATCTGATTGTGCAACAGACAATGTGAATTATCTTTAATTATTTTAGCCTTTTGGTTCGTTCTTTAGATATCAAAAATAAATATAGATTGAATAAAATAGGTGAACCCTATGCATGCTCCTAAGATTTAATTCCAGATGATAGATTTACGGAATACCTAAACTCCAAGTTCTGATTTCTTGAATCTGAAAAATGGTAGAGAAGGATTCAGGATGTGGGGATCCAATCAATGTTGTTGTCTTCCTATAGATCTAATCTTCTGATTCTTATCCCTTGCTCCTCGGAGATTTGGTGAGGATACGCTACCGATTTCCACCAAAGCTTCAAGAGAATCGATCAGTTCTCTTGATTGGTTTAGCCGCCACCGTTTTTCTCTCTATTCTGTACTCACGTACTGAATAATGTGTTGTGTAAAAATATACTGTATTGTATATTTGATCTACGGACAGAAGGGCTATATATAGTGGTAGGGTTAGCAAACCCTAGCACTAATGGGCTCAAGCAGTTTGTGGGTCAGACCAGAGACCAAATGCAAGTCATAAAGTGTGCCCTCTCTATTAATTAATTCTTCATTGTCCAATCCAAAACATATTTAATTAATAAAACATTAGTTTTCTTTCACCAAGTAAATCAATGTTGGCGCATTCCGTTATTACCACGTTGTATGGAATGGGTTGCATTAGACTTGAATGATCTACATATTTAAGGTTCCGGATATTCCGTTATTACCACTCTTATTGATGGTTGTGCTTTCTTTTTCCTTGTTTTTCCTCTTCCGAACTGTGGCTTCGATCTCTGGATCAAAAGCTTCGAGTGGTTTGCCCCGAGCCCTCGTGTTCATACAACCTGAGAAAAGAACTGTAGAAAATCAGCCTTTGTATCGATCGACAAGGGCTCTATCGATCGACACGCAGGATGTTTGCAGCTATGTCGATCGACACGGGCTGTGTCGATCGAAACAGACGCAAAAACCATGAAAAACACGCGCAGTAAAACATGAAAATAAAACAACAAAAACCAAAATAAACACAAAAATAAAATAAAAACTCAAATAAAATACAGCCTCAATCCATCAGATCTAATAAACAAACTGATATCTAGACAAATCTGACAGTCCCTAGCAACGGCGCCAATTTAATAAACTGTAGAAAGTAGAGAGCAAATAAATTTTTACACCCGATGGTGGTCGATCCTATAGGGACTGTGCAACAAAATACCTTGTGTACTAGCTATAGTTTTTAGAACATGGATGTTTGAGAAATTTAAAACAGAGATTTGGTTTTGAAATTGAAAGATAACAATGCGAGAAAGTAAAAGTTTTGAACACAATTATGTAAAGATATAGATCCCAGGGCAGATAATCTAAACTTCAGAATACAAAATCATCAACTCAACAATGGGTATTAATTTAGATTTATATGGATTAAACTCCTTTGTTAGGCAATTAAAATCCTAGATTACTAAAGTGTGACTATCTCCTCTCGGTCTCAAGAATATAAAGTAGCCAATCTCAATAATTATCTAATTTAATCCTACAAATAAATTCTTCTTTTTGAGACAGAAAATAATTGTATTTAATTCTTTTTTCCTATTATAAATTTTCACCTCTCGGTCTTTCAATCAATAACTACAAACCTAGATTCAAATTAATCTCTCGGTCCTTCTTTAAATCTAGATCGATTAATTAAGCTCAAAGAATTAAACCATGCTATTGAGTTGATTTACTTAAACATGCATCAGAAAAGATTATCACAAACCCAAGAAGCTGCTAAGGTTTCTAGCCACAAAACATGACTTGAATTAAAGCAAACATATTATTAAACATATAAAAGTACCTCACAAATGAAGAGGAATCTTCAATGTCTTGGAAAAACTACAATTTTTACAATATTCTATGTAAAATAATGCATAACGTGATTCTCATTCGTGCCCTAATGAGTTCCCTATTTATAGAGGATAAAAATATCTAAACTAAGTATTGAGCTAAAATAATAAAAGTAACCAAAACGGGTCAATTTTCCTTCTCGGGCTGCTGTGTCAATCGACACACATGCAAGTCAAAAACCGGGTGAATGTCTACATGTCGATCCACTCCCTTTTCTTTTGTGTCGATCGACATACCTGCAAGCATGTCGAGCCTCTTCCTGCTGCCTTCTTCGATCAACATCCGACCTCTGTGTCGATCGACACAGAGGTAATGCTTTGGGTTTTTGGCACGTCTTCCAATTTGGTTGACTTCCCGTGTGTCAATCGAAACAGCAACTATGTTCTTCACGGCTCTTTTCACCTTTTGACCTCTTTTTAGCCTCAAATACCTACAAAACTCACAATCGAGAGCATAACATCCTCTAAAACATACTCATGCACGAAAATAACAAAAAACCTAACCTAATTGTACTAAAACAAAAGAGAAAACATGGATAAGTGAGTACAAATGTGAGCTTATCAAACCCCCCAAACTTGAATACTTGATTGTCCTCAATCAAAAGAAAAATAAGAAAAGAAATCTCATGTAGTTGAAAGTACAATGCCACACAAGATTCATCACAATCAAGGATCATCAATTCACATCGCACAAGCAATTTGAAAGAGATAAGAAATCCATCAACTTCGAAAGACTCACAAGGAAGTGTTTTCGCTCATTCATTCAAGTGTTTGGGTTTTCAATGAAAGCACACACAACATGTATGAAGAAATCTCTACCATACGCTTGCGAAATTTCTTGAATCCCCACTGCTTGTGATGAGGTTGTACTCTAGGCTTTTTGTGAAAGGTAGGAAAATATGGCCAAGTGACTAAACGAATTGAGTTAGCAACTCTCAACAAATCCAACCACTATCTATTCATCATCCACCCATCTCCTAAAATTTTAAACACAAATCAAGGTTCTCTCTCTTTTTTTTTAATCCTTTTATGCTCTTAAATATAATAATTTTTTTCTTTAGAGCTTATAAGGACACAAACAATTTTTTCAATTTTTTCTAGAGTCCAACCTTCTTTTGTACACCAATTTAAAAATTTCTCATCCACCTATAACAATTATCCTTATTTCATCCAAATCCTATAGACAGGATACAAATCACCTTTTTCATATCACTCTCTCATAGACAAGACATAACTATAATGTTTTCTTAACTCATAGACCAAGAAAGAAAAAGTAACAAGCTCAAAGGGGCTAATCTAGGCATAAAATATCACAAGGGACAATGTTTAGGATAATTTGGCTAACAAAGATGGCCTAAAATCATTTTCTATCATTGTGCACACTATGCAGTCTTGAAAAAAAACAAAAGCAAGTTCTAGAGAAACAAAAACATACATGTGAATCTCACATCAAACGAAAAAGGTTCAAATTCTCACATGGGTTCAAATATTTCTTCCTTAGTCAATTTCAATCCACTCAAACATCATGCAAGTGTAAGTTTCAATTAGATCCTATCATGTGGTATTCTACATTCATAGGCAATTAACCACAATCAAAATCAAATCAAACCCTCTTCAATCAATTTCAAACTCATAATCAGTTCAAATGTGTTCAAGACTCAATAAGAAATTTTCCTCACACTATCCATATTTTTTTTCTAGGCAAAATTTTAAATAAACAAGAAAATAAAGCAAATAAAAGGATAGATAAGTTTGAATTCTTGTCCACATCCCCCCAAACTTATCCGAGTAAGAAAAAGTTTGAAAATCAGACAAAAATAAGAACTTGTACCTGAATGTTGATCTCAGACATTAACAATTTTATCCACCAGGGGAATCAACTCATCGCGACGAACAATCAGGGCTGCTGGCACACTATGTCGATCGACAGGGAGCCTGTCGATCGACACAGAGCCTTCCTGTCTACTTGTGCATCAGGTGGAAGTGTAACTCCGCACGTACCTCTATGTCGATCGACATCAGGCATGTCGATCAAAACAGAGGTAATTCCTCCACTGTTTTTTTTTCAAGATTAAACCGAGGAAGACAGAAAATTGAAAACTAAAACAGAACAAAATAAATCGAAAAATCTAACAGTAAAGCAAACTAATAAGAGAATAGAATCTAACAGTCCCCGGAACGGCGCCAATTTGATCACTGTAATCTACAGATTTATTATAGAAATAGTGGCAAATAAATTTATAAGTTTACCCTAAGGTAGTCGAACCCACAGAGACTGTGTAATGAAATTATTCTATGTACTAGCCATAGTTTTTAAACCATAATTGTTTGAGTAAATTAGAAATAAGGTTTGGTTTTGGAATTGAAAGATAACATTGCAAAAAATTAAAGGGGTTTTAAAACATTAATTAAAGATACAGATTCGAGAGCAGATAATCAAATCATCAAGTCGGTAATGGGGAATAATTAGATTCAAATGGATTAAATTCCGTGTTTTACATTTTAAATCTAGATTACTAATGTGTGACTATCTCCTCTCGGTTGCAAGAATACAACATTAATCCATCTCGATAGTTATCTAATTAAATCTTACAATTTGTATCTTCCTTGTGCGACAGAAAAAAATTGTAATTAATTTCCTCTTCCTATTACCAATTTTCACCTCCCAGTCCTTCAATTGATAACTATAAACCTAGATTCAAATTCATCTCTCGATCCTTCTTTAAATCTAGATTCGATTAATTAAACTCGGGAAATTAAATCATGCTATTTAGTTAAATCATTCATACATGCATCTGAAACATTATCAAAGTCGTAGAACTTGCTAGTGTTTCTAGCCACAAAACATGACTTGAAATAAAGCAAACATATTATTAAAGTTCATCAAATACCTTACAAGGAAAAGAGGAACCTTGAAATTTTTAAAAAACTCAAATGCTAAATAAATTCTAAGTGATAAAAGAGATAATTTTTTAGCCCCATTTGAGTTATATTTATAGAGGAGTGAATACATCTCAACAAGGAATTGGGCTAAAATACTGAAAATATCCAAACTGGGTGAAATTCCCTTTTTCTGGCCTCGATGTCGATCGATAGGGAGCCTATCGATCGACACAAGTGCAATGTGTCGATCTCCTTCAAGTCTCCATCTCGATTGATCCTTATTCAACTTTTGTGTCGATCGACATAGTGAGTGTCGATCGACATGGACCACCAATGTCGAGCTTCTCTTCTGCAGCTACTTCTAATCGACATCCATCCTCTATGTCGGCCAACACAGAGGTAGAGCTTCGGGTTTTTGGCTTGTCTTCAAAATCGGTCAAATTTCCGTGTGTCAATCGGAACAACAACTTTGTCATCTCGGCTCTTTTCACCATTTGACCTCTTTTTAGCCTCAAAACCTGCAAAATCTCACCAATGCAAGCATAACATCCTCTATAACATTCTCATGCACGAAAATAACTAAATACTAAGTCTAATTGCACTAAAACAAAGGAGAAAAATATGGATAAGTGAGTGTAAATACGAGCTTATCAAGTAGTACCACTAACTCATTTTCACTTTTACAAGAATTAATACCTGCAGGGTTTAGCATAATGAACTCTGTGAGCTCGTCAAGAAATGTCGCCATCTGGAAATAAAATACCTACTTGTCCAGTCTAAGCAGGCCATACAAAAACTGTCACACCCAAGAAGCAGATATTAGAGTACATGAAAGGCTCACCACCCTAGCAAGTCAAATTGTGGTCAACTTATGTATGCCCCTTTGCCTTCCATTAGGTTTAAGATCATAACAAGTATATTGAGATCTAGATCATTCATATGTCAATTAGAATGATGCAACTAACTGTTGATCCCATCAATACATAAAGATGTACAGACACATTAAGTAAGCTAAGATAAGCTCACTTATATAGTAATGTGTCGCAGCCTAAACTGACAGCCTATCTAGGAACTGTCTCAGTCTTGATATTTATTTATATCTCGCTAGTTCAAACGATTCATATGATCCTCTGTGATCTCCTGCACACCATATGATCATCCCTATATGTGAGATAATAGGATATTATTGTTCGAACCGTATGTTTGTTATTTCGGATAGCGAATATGTTGATGTCACACTTATGAAGACCAGTGTATCAAATGTATTATTCTTACGAATACACTTAACCATAAATGCTTTTAGTATACAATCCCAAAAATCTCCCACTTATACTCAAAGCATAATACTAAAGCTTTATTAGAGTATTAAGTGTGTCTATTTAAGACCTAGCTCATTTACACCTCCGTCATCTTTTGATCGACTTTACCTACAGATCCGACTATGAGCGTGATCCTCATAAGTCTTTTGAGGTATATCGTTTGTAAATAACCTGCTAGACCTTTCATGTCAATCACTCCCCTTTTATACACATCACCTCTTATTACGATTTCTCGTATGATGGGGTACTATATATTCTATGTGTTTCACCACCTTGTGAGTCCTAGTTTTCTTGAGTTTTATCATTGCACCAGCATGATCACTGTACTTTGTGATTCTATTAGGCAAATTCGGAAGATACACCTGACAACACCAGAGTTATACAACTTCTTCCAAAGTTGTTACACACTCAGCCTTCATGTTGGACTTTGTGACACACTTTTGTGTCAGATTCCTATAATTCCCCCTCCAAGGTCAACACATAGTTAGAGGTCGATTTTCATTTTTATGATCCTCCTGGAAATCCAATACAATGCAACCTACAAGGAACATTTATGAGTCAATGTGCCTATCCAGTGTTGAATTGATATTTGTTCACTATGCATGTAGCATTACAGATATCTAACTTCGTTCATTGCCATATAGAAAAGATAGCACCCTTTCTTAGCCTTATAATGAAACGAATCACCACATAATCAATTTAAGCAACTTGAGACACCTGAATGTCCTTTCTTATGATTACACACGATATTAATCTAAGGAAGTTCCAGTAAGTTATATGTTCTACTTTTGATACTACTCGGATAACAATCTCTTTATGCCTGACAATATCTCCACATTGTTTTTGAATGGGAAAATACTATTTACACAATATGCTAGGTAAAACCACGTTTCTGCTGACATATAACTAGTAAATGAAACTCTCGTTCTCGATAAATAATGTTGAAATTTCTAATCATGACCTTGAAGCTCATTTAAGTTCTACTTGAACTTCCTTGGCTTCTAGACAAGTTGGTGCTCACCTCTCTACACATAATCTTTATGGTTGTTGGACGTAGGTGTCATCACCTTTTATCAAGGTACCCGTTTGTGAAAAACAGGGGTGATGACATCTATCTTCCAAAAATTTAGGTTCATATGCGTTGTTATGGACAAAAGAATTCGAACGGATTTAAGAGTTGCAACCAGTTATTTATCATACCTTGCTCACAAACCTTGACTTTTAAAACATACTAGGTTACCATTGGAACATTTATTTTTCCCGTATATCACTTAATTACCTATAATTGGAAAGCCATATGGTAATACAAATCCTGATATACAACCATAACTATTATTGATTCATTTATGAATCCATGTCTTGACATCGTTAAACTGCATCATTTGTCTTTAACAACTTTGTTGTGAATTCAGGGGACAAAGCCTTTCCCACGAACAAGTATTGTTAAACCTGTTAAGGCAACCTCTCATTGCAGCGATGATCCTTTTATGGTGTCAGTTATTGGTGCATTAATTTTTGGTTTGCCACCTTGCACGGGCAGCCGTGCAATTGGTACCATACCTACCAAGGTATGCTCAATATGCCACGTGATATTTCCCGATAGATTTGAAATTTTCTTCTCCAGATCATTAAAAAACAATTGCATACTCGGATTCGTGGTTTCATCCTATACAACAACTCTTTTGTCTATAGCACATTAAAGAAACCACATTTTTTATTTTCCCCCCAAAACAGTATTAGCTCAAACCTTTCATCTAACCAATCAACTTCCTTTATCATCTCAAAAGTTGAACAACTCATCATTGTTTTTGACAAAGTCAAGGTTTCACTAGGGTATTTGGAACTGATTTAGAAGATACAAAGTTAAGCAGGTACTCTACTGCTTTTGGCGCAGTTCCATAAAACAAAAAATTGGCAAAGCTAGCATAACTAACTTCTTTAAAGATTCTTGTCTCTTTCATTCTATCCACACCATCCCTTTGAGGGATAACAAGTGTAGTCAACTGGGATATAATCCCTAGCTCTGTCAGATACTGTAAAACGCATCACTTGAGATACACACCATCATGAAGAAATCATAATGTTTTTACAGTCTTGTTTAACTTCTTCTTAACCTTAGTCATAAATGCTCTTTATTAAAGCAAGAGACTCAGACTTGTAGTGAATTAGATAAACATATACATATCTCAAGTGACTACGGTATTTATGCATATTCAAGGCAACTTGCGGAAGTAGACTCAAACAGAGCAAACACGAAATATTTCCTAAAGACTCAATTGCCTATTAAAGGTCTGTTTATCATCTTTTGCCTCTAAGTAGTATTTATAAGTATCACTCTTAAGATACACTTGATAAAATCCATAATCCTATGAATTACTTTATGCTACTTGGATTGATGTAACCTCATCTCTAGTAAGATTTTATAACATGTCATGATACACTATGGTTTACGCAAACAAGTAATGAAGAGAAACATCCATTGAATCATAATGGAAAATATTGTTATTTATCATGACATAATAATTCTATCAAAAAATTATTGATAATCCATAGAAACATAAATGGAAATGAGTTTTGAAACAAAACATCTCTTCAAAACTAAGACATTATTTCTTATAAACATAAAGTAAAATCTCTATCAGTTGAAGTAGCGACTTCCAGCATCAATCTTGGAGATGGTAATCCCGCCATCTTCAAGCCTTATCATGAGCTTCATCCCTTGCAAATTGTAGCAAACATGATTAGTATCTTCAGTTTCAACTACCCACTAAGGAGTAGAAAAAGAATACTAAATATGTTTCGACAAACAATGCAAAAGATGACGTACTTTGTCCCTTAGTTACCAAACTAGGACAATTTACTTTCTAGTGACCCTTCTTACCACACTTGAAACATTTGTCTTTATTACTTTCTTTCTTTCCTTTGATCCTCTCTCATTTACCATTCTTCTGCTTCATATCATTACGACGTGACTTAGAAGAACTTTCAGCAAGAGATCTAAAAAGACTTGATAAAGTAAGATAGCTCCCACTACTTCCTTCATTCCTTTTTCCTTTGACATTACTCTTCTGACTCGGAAGTGAATCAGAGCGACTCATAGAGAAGAATGAAGAAGCTTCTGCTGACACTAGATCCTTGAGCATACTTTAAACAGTATACTCACTCTTTTTTTTCTCAACAACAATTCTAAAGCCAATAAATGACTTCGGTAGCATGTTGAGTATCAAGTCAATTTTGACATCATTGTCAATTTGACCACCCATTAATGTGTTCTCATCAATGAGCTGAATGAGTGATTCTACATGTTCATACACTGAAAAACCCTAGCCCATTTTCTATCTTACAATGTGCTTGATAAGACTAGATCTAGAATCTCCATCGAGCCCACCATATGCTACGACAAAACATCGCATAATATCACACACAAGCCATACATCACTATAACAAGGATGCAGTGCATCTGACATATCACCCAGATATATTTTCTAGTCAAGCCATTTGACCACATCCACTTGTTATACTGTGCACGCTCCTAGTTGGAAGATGCATTGGTTGGCAGACTCAGACAGGGAGTTTTCAGAACAAATAAATGTCCAACGGTATCCAAAAAATTAACAATGTCACTTTTTCATCCATGAAAATTCAGACCTATAAAGGAATTGTGTACAATAGAATTAATGAGTTAAACAGTAATAAACATATCTCACAAATAAGCGGATTAAAGTAAGCACATACATATAGAACGATTGAAACAAATATGCATAGTAACCTTTAGACAAAAAAATACAATTTATTTCCTCCAATTGCCCAAGCTAATTTACTGCAAGCTACTAAGTAGACGTTTACGGCAAACGCTCAACCAGACCAAAATAGGCCCTTTAATTTCAGACCATGTCAGGTATCCACCGGCAAAAGAAATTAACATTGGAGATACTAAGACCATATTCACCTATCTGGAGTAGAGACACCACAAACGAGTTATACTCCAGCAACATCCAAGCCAAAATAACCACAATCCTAACTTCAGATGTTAAAAGGCGATTTGGCATACATACTAGACCCATACCGCATGCCATTTACATCCTTTGTTATGTTATTTATATTAATCTTATAGACTTGTGGAAGTTGTATCAATGCAAGATACTAAGTAGATATTTGCTCAAAGGCTCCCACTTCTCATCTTAAACTAAATGTTTTATTTAGAAACCTCATCACATTAGAACTGGTAAGCTATTTCTAATGCAAGCTACTAAGTAGACATTTATGCTTTGAAATGTCTTACTTCTAATGAGAAGTCGTTTTTGTGGAGGTCTAATGATTTTAGTTTGAAAAAGAACAAAAATCCAGCTTAGTTTTTTAATTTATAATTCATGTGCAAAGGCCACGAACAACCTCCTCGTCGAGCAAGAAAGCCATGCACAAAGGTCGTGCAGAGGCAGCCTTGCGGTGAAACCCTAGCCACCTCCAACCACGTCTGCCATCCCAACGCCTTCTGTGCACCTCACCAAACCAGCTACTGCTCACCGGAGGCTGTAGCAGCACGAGAAAGAAGCAGTGTGGCCAAGCCATGCAGCAGAACTAGGGTTCCGCCGTGCAGCCACCACCTTGCGCCGCTGCAGGTGCTGTGTACTACGATGGTGCAATCATGTTCTTCGATCTCTGTTATTGGACTCACAACTTTCCCAGATCTATTTATTTGAATAAAAAATACAAAATGGATCTGAATCTATAACTCCCTCCAACCCGGGTCATTAGTCCTACTTTGATCGGGCACGATAACCAATGTTTGTGAGTGTAGTGGAAATAATATTTTATTGATGTGTAGGGGTTAATTTCCATTTTAGGAAATGAGACTAATCTGATGGGACTGGAAAAAATAAAAAATGTGACTAATCTGGCGAGATGAAGGGAGTGCAATTTTTGCCTATCAAATCTAACCATGGATTTTCTCTTGGTGAAAAAAAATGCAAAAACGACATGGTCACGAGAACAAAAACATCCACGATAATTTAAATTCATCTACAGTAAATAAAACATATACATAATTATTCAATCATAATTTATTCAAGACAGAGAGCCTAAAAATCCAAACTTAGCTCTGATACTAATTGTATGATCTGAGTGTACAACAGGTGAACTGTCTTTTGCTATTTTAGTACTTTGGATCATTCTTAGGATATAAAAAATAAATATAGATTGAAAAGTCAGGAGAACCCTATGCATGCTCATAATATTTAATTCCATATGATGGATTTATGGAATAACTAAACTCCAGTTTTCGATTACTTAAATCTGGAAGATGGTGCAGATGGAATCAGGATGCGGGGATTTAATTATTATTGTTGTGTTCCAACAGATCTAATATTCTTATATGTATCCCTTTCTCCTCAGAGATCTGGTGAGAATACGCCACCGAGTTCCACCAAAGCTTCAAGAGAATCCATCAGTTCTCTTGATTGGTGTAGTTGCCGTTGTTTTTCTCTCTATCCTATCTCACGTACTGAATAATGTGTTGTGTAAAGATATATTGTGTTGTATTGTATATTTGATCTGTAGAGAGAAGGGCTATATATAGTGTTAGGGTTTGCAAACCCTAGAACTAATGGGCTCAAGCACTTTGTGGGCATGACCAAAGACCAAATGCACATAATAATGTAGGCTCTCCTTATTAATTAATCTTCCTTGTCCAACTCAAAACATAATTAACACCAAGGAAATTAATGTTGATTCGCTCCTTTATTACCATGTTGTATGGAACGGGTTGCATTAGACTTGAATGATCCGCATATTTAAGGTTCCAGACATTTATTAATTAATTTGGCTTATGACAATTAGTCATAACTAATTAATCTCTTATTTCGGGAGTGGTACCACTCACTCCTTTTCACATATGTTTGGATTAATAATTCAACTTGTAGTGTTTAGTATAATGATTCTAGTGAGCTCGTTAGGAATGTCCCCATCCTGAAATGGATATGATTACCTACATGTCCAGCCTAAGTAGGCCATACACAAACCGCCACACCCAAGATGCAGACATTAGAGTACATGAAATACTTGCCGCCCTAGCAAGTCAAAGTGTGGTCAAGTTGTGTATGCCTTTTAACCTTCCATTAGGTTTAAGATCATAACAAGTATATTGAGATCTGGCTCATTCATGTGTCAATGAGAATGGCGCATCTCACTATTGATCTCATCAATACATGCAGATGTACCGACACATCAAGTAGCTAGAATAAGCTCACTTATATACTTATGTGTCGCAGCATAAACCGACAGCCTATCCAAGAATTGTCTAGCCGTGATACTTGTTTACGTCTCGTTAGGTCAAATGATTCATATGATCATTTGTGATCTCCTACACACCATATGATCATCCCTAAAGGCGAGATAATAGGATATTATTGTCTGTATGGTATGTTTGTTAGACAATGACTATGTTGATGTAACACACCTTTGAAGAATAGTGTATCAAACATTCTATTGTACGAATACACTTTTAGTATACAACCCTAACAGTTTTGTCCTTGACAGGTACTATGAATATCTCAAAGCTTCCTCCGTACAATGTGGAGAAATTCTTAGCATGGAAGAAGAGATCTCTAATCCAGCTAAAGAACATCCATCCTGAGATGATTGATGTGCTGGAGAATAAACCCATCAGGATTATGAGCTTCAACCTCCCTCTTGGAGGAGATACAACCGGTCCAGAGATGATCGAGAAACCATATGCCAAGTGGATAACAGAAGACAAGAAGCATGTCCATTAACTCTATCGCTCATTAGCCGATTCTCTCAGCTCTCCCATGGATGGGGAGACACAACGAAGATGTTGTCTACTTCGTGAAGAGGGATTTCCAGAGTCAAAGGAGACCAAAGAAGTCCTTTCACACAAAGAGACCAACGGGGCCACCAACGACAGAAGCCCCCCCACTTCTATCTCCACCTTGAAGAAAAGAGAGTGTTTCATCTCAGAACTTGAAGAGCTGATGATAAGACTCTCCAAATTACTGGAGACGGCAAAAGCTAAGGCGGATACTCCTCAAATCGAAGGAAGATTTGTCAAATGCCCCCACGCTGTTTTGAGTGCAACTGTCCTGACCATCTAATGTTTGAGTGCCCTCAAATGGACAAACAGGAGAGAAATCGAGTAAGGACAAAGGAGGCTATTTGAAATCAGAGCTTTAGAGGTTGTTGCCAAAGCCATTCTCTTTAGAAATGAGGTCTCAGATATTCCTGACCACGACGGTGGATCAGTGCTGTCAGACAACGAGTCGGAGGATGAAGCATTTTTGGTATTCATGGCTGTAATCGGAGATGATGCAGAAGACAATAGTCAGCAAGCTCTAACTGTTGACAACAAGGTAACAAACTTCTTACCTATCTCAATTTTGTCAGCATGCATCTTAGAGAACCCTGAGTCGTATTACTCCGACTCAATGGACATTTCCCTCAGCTCTCTATCTTTAAAATTCACTAAATTTTATGAGTTGAAAAATGTCTTAGCTGGCGAAAATGCCTCACTAAAATAAAAAGTTTCTATTTTGACCAATGATGTTGAAAAATTGAGGTCAAACAATGAAGAGCTAGCAAAACTTAAGGATGAACACTCTATGCTTCTAAAAATTTTTCAAATATTGAAAGAAGAGTGTGAATCCTTGAAGACTAACAAACTTGAGCCTGAGCATTGTAATTTTTCATTTTCTAAAAGCTCATGAGCTGTAGATGAGGTGCTTACAATCCAGAGGAATCCCTTCGGTAGATCTGGTCTAGGTTTTGACAAAAACTGATTTGAGAAATCTTGCATCTTCATCAAATGATGACACTGGCCAAAAGAAAATTGTTTACGTTAAAGCCAAGTCTAGTGATCAATAAGGGCTGAAGGGAAAAAGGGGGATAGCAAATGTTGTACCAGCTCATGCTAGAATTGCTAAATGTTGGTCCGCCAACAACCCCAAGCTGGCCATTCAGTATGTTGCGATGAAACCAGAAAGATTCCACAAACTGGTTGATCAACATGTCCCTAATGACAGGATGTCAGTTCGTACAACTAGTTTGGCCAAGCAGCCAGCAAAGTGGGCACCAACAAAAAGTGCTCCAGCTCAGCATGCAATGAAGCCAAGCATTCCATCTAGTTATCATCCTAACTGGAGACCTTTTTCTCACAATCTTAATTAGAAAAGAGTTCATCCTAGTAGGGGGAACAACTACTTGAGGCTTGAGCCCCAATAAAATTTCTTATTTAAGGGCTAAGAATGCTAAACAACGTGGTAGAGGACTCACTCCTAGACAGCCACATGGTTGCCACACCTATCCGGAACCTAAGCTCCAAGGTCCCGTAGAGGAAGTCATTTTCCGAGCGGACTACACTCACATGTGCACAATCTCAATCATCTCATAAAAATCTATGCATTATTTCAAAAGGAGTAGGAAGGTTGTAGGGAAGAGCTCTAAGAAGCTTTCTGCACCGAATATTATTCGAGTTTGGATCTTCATAAGGTTGATCCAACATGCTAATATTGCAAGACCCGCTGATGATCGGGAACCTAGATTATTTTAACTGTTGTGCAGGAAACGGTATTTGTGTGACAAGTAGCAGAATAAAGCTAGGTCTCAGCTCCTAGCTTTGATTTTATGGTGACTTCTCAACTAGTGGTCCCTTATATTTGTTGGTGCTCTCACTTTAGCAGGGGACAAACTGGTAAAAAAGGTCAATTATACTTGTTGGAGATCAAACAACAAGTAAAAAGCTTAATGGGTGGGAAATCTATTAGGAATCTCGAGCAACACATCATTAATGTTATCCTATCAAAGAGCAGTAGAAGCCCTATCAATGGAGTCCAAGTTGACAAGTCAGTGCTCTATATTCAAAGATCTAAAGCCAGACAATCGCCAAATATGTTGAAGATCTGCAATGATATCCGAGTCATGAATTATTATCCAAGGATTAATTCAAGCCGAAGACCACTAGCTTATGCATCTCACATACAAATCCATTTGCTAGAGGTAACATTATAACTCATCACTAAAATACTTGAGTTATGATAAGTATACTAAGTCTGAGCTCTTAGTATCAATATTTATGGTTGAACGACGCACAAAGAGGAAGTTAAGCTTTGCGGATATCTTGGACATTATTAGTTGTAAGTCGGTAGTGGATTATGACTAAGTCCAAGCTCTAAGTTATTATAGCACCAATTGCCAAAGGCAATTGAAGTCAGTTATCCCGAGCGGAAACTGATAGAGCTTGTAGGTTTCTGATCTCTGTTCTATATTTGTCATAATCTTTGCCTCACAAACCGTGTAATAGCTGTGAAAAGACATTTAACCGTTGTTTCAAGATTCTTCATCTTTCAAGCGTAGATTGAGATGAGAACATCTAGGGTTTATCAGCTATAAATAGAAGAGGATGACAAGAATTCAACCTCATCCTTCTCATCCACCTTTTGAACCAAAATGTTTCCAGATACCCAAAAGAATCAGGCTCTCACAAGAAGAAAGTAAAAGCTCAAAGAGAAGAATTTGAAATATGTTAAGTATTTTTCTATCTTTTTGTATCTTCTTGTGTAAACATTAAATGAAATACAAATTTATGAGCTTTTTCAAATGGTGTTTCTCCCTATGATTAATCGAGCAATATCTCTCCCAATCAAGGGAAGATTTATTTGTCCGAGATCAGAGTTAGCAAATATGCAGAGGATGTTTTTTTAATAATGGGCCCTCTGAGCTGGTGATTCTTGCACCAACTCGAGTTTAGAAATACAGTTGTTTTGCTGGTCGAATATATTACTTAGCCGATTTTAGTAATATACTCCAACACTTGAGGTGTTAGGTTATAAATCTAATGCGTAATTTAAAGAAAGTAGTAAATAACACCATATTTTATAAAGGTTCGGATAAAATCATCCTACGTCCTCTCTTCAGACGCACAGTATGGAATCACTAAGTCGTCGATTACAAAGATGTCAATGATCTATTGCTAGCTGGTGAACGCCACGTCCACTAGTCCACTAGCTCACCCATCAAGTCCTTTGCGATCAGGAACTTCTTGAGGCTTAAAGCGTGGGCACACCACCTTGACCTTCAAACTGGACATGAGAGTTTGAGTTCCTCTCAAGCATGTCGATTTTTGGTATGCACCCATGATAGGAGCCACCGGAGAAGGGACAACTCCAAGATGTTTTCTTACACAGAGAGTAAGAGAACAGAGATAGCTCTTACTTAAAGCACAGAGTCTTCTGTTCAAGAAAGAACAGGGGAAGTTGAGAGAGTCAGTCTGAAAGCTTTAGGATATGGAAATGGAAGCTTTCGAGAAATCGGCAGAGAGAAGAGATTGAAGATGATTTTTTCTCAAAATCGGTTCTGGTAACCTTCTCAATGTGAAATGCGACCTCTATACATAGGCGTTCATTGGAAGGTTTGAGTCTCTTTGCCGTTTGAAGTCTTGGTGAGACAAGGAACGCGTCCTATTGAAGTCTCGCCTTTTCTAACTTGTAGTATCATTCCTATCAGAGCATGTAGATATTTACAGTGTTAGTTAGAACGACTCTTTTTAGTGAGTCCGGGGAATATTTGCTAGCTGATTCCTGGGACGAACAAGCCTTCGAATTCATCAGACTTTAAGTTCTCAAAACTTAAAGTCTGGTCTTTAATTAGTCCTTGCTTGTTCTGGCTGGAGTGTGTCTTCTAGCTGGTAGGGTAACGCCTTGCTGATAAGCTCCGTCCTTGTAATTTTCCAGCTGAGGATTACGAATTCGCTAGCTTCTTCACTGACATTTTGTCAGTAATAGAGTGTTAGCCAGCAACTCATACAAGCATATTTGCTGATGAAGAATGCACAAGCAAATCACATGAGGCTTTTAAATTAGCTTCTATTACAACTCGATAGTTCTTATACAGGACATTACAAGTTTAAGCTACTCTAACTAGACATACTATTCTAGAGGGATGTTTGACTCATCAAAACAACATATAAGGTAGGAATTTCTAGCAAGAATTCCTAACAAGATCTTAGGGCAGGTTGTGCAAAAACCCTTATTTTCAAGTATAAACTAGATTGACAAATTTGTAAATTCGAAAACTTGTGATAGATTTTGACAATTTTATAGTGGGTTTGACTACATCAGAAAGGGGAGAATTGTTATGAATTATTGTTAGTAATTCCTTCCTTATATGTTGTTTTGATGAGTCAAATAATAGCATGTTTCGCAATACTTTATTCTGCAAGTGTACATAGGGGTGTAAACGAACCGAGCCGAGCCGAGTAGTGAGCTGTTCGACTCGGTTCGTGAGAAATATATGCAATTCGAGCTCGTTTAAAATTTTAGTTTTTGAGCTCGAGCTCGAGTTCGAGGTCAGTTCGAGTTCGACTCGAGCTTGGCTCGAGCTCGACTCGCTAGAGAACTTATCAAGCTCGCGAGATCGAATTCGAGCTCGGTTCGAACTCGTGAGCTCGAGTTTAAGCTCGGTTCGAGCTCGTTTACCTTCAAAAAAAGATTTTTCCAATAGAATGCAAAACTTATAATATACATACATCATAAATGTTAAATAAGTTCAAATAATATAAAATCATTCAACAATAAACTCAATAAATTTGCTCCAAACAAGTTAAAATTTTCGTAACTCCACCAATTAGCTACAAACAGATAACAATCAAACTTTACCAAATAAATTAAACATTTTATAAGACCAAATTGTTAAAACTTAATATTTATATAGATATATATTTTATAATAGTTTATATAGATATAGTAAGTAGGTAGTATATAAAATAATTATAACTAATATATTTTATTTATAATAATTTATATAAATATATATATGCATATATACATTACAAATACCAAATATTCACTAAAATTTATATTTTAAAAATAAAATAAAATGATTAACTTAATATTTAAAAATGTGACTTAGATATAGTAATAATAATAGCGAATAATCATAGCGTAAATAAATTGTTGAAGTTCTTAAATTGTTTTTTTTATAGATAATTAGTAGATTTTACTTGATTTAAAGTCATTAAATCATAATAATATTTATATTTATAAAATATAAACAAAATGAGTAACTTAAATTTAAAAAATGTAACTTAGATATAGTAGATAGTACATCAAATAATCATACCTTCTATAATTCGTTTATAATAGTTGACATAGATATATATGTATACATTATATATACATTACAAACATGAAACATTCAATTAAAGCAATAAAATTATAAAAAAAAATTATATTTTAAGATAAAAATAAAATATTACATTAAAAATTAAAAAGGACTTAGATATAGCGGAAAGTATATCGAATAATCATAACTTATATAGTTCATTTATAATGGTTTATATAGATATATATGTATACGTACATCACAAACAAGAAACATTCAATTAAACAATTAAATTATAATAAAATTTATATTTTTTAAATAAAAAATGATTAACTTAATATTAAAAATATTACTTAGATATAGTAACAATAATATCGAATAATCATTGCTTATAAATTATATAGATTATTTATAATATATTGTTTGTTTAATTTTTTCTTAGAATTACAAATAAAATAAATTTGTAATAGAATGGATTGTTTCAATTTGTAAATAAAATTAATTAATTTGATTAAGTTAAAATTTAAAATACATATATCTACAAAACTATATTTGAAATAATTATAACTCATATAAATAATTTTCATTCCTAAATTAATATTTATCTTATTTTTTATATAAATTAAGTTTTTTATATGGTATTTTATGTTTAATCATATTATTATTATTATTATTATTATTTATAGACATATAGATATAATAATATCAAACAAATATGAAATATAATTATATAATAATAAA
>JAPKLW010000540.1:117649-191112 GCA_026898455.1 Plectranthus barbatus
GATCTACCAGTCGGAGGTTATCAGCAGAATTGAAGATTCGCTCTCCCGAAGACTTAGAGACAAAAAGAAGATTCGTCTGAGGAAGTAACTGACAGTGTATGACTTTAAGGAGGATACCTTAAAGTCTATCAGTTCAAGACACCAGTTCCGATTCCTCGTACTGACGAATAGAGTCGTTCTGACACAAAGAGATCTGTGTCAGATAAAGCGGTCAAAGGTATGGCGCTTTCCGGAAATTCCTACCTGCCGCCTGCAGAAGGACATGCGAGGACAGAGACCATTCCGGATGTGTGCAACGGCTAGTATTTGAATCTGAATCTCACGTCTATAAATACGTGAGATCCAACAGCATTCAATACTCTTGATACTCTTAGCTACTCTTGCACACTCTTCTCCGAACGCTCAACTACCGAAAGTCATAAACTTTATTGCAAGCAAGCAAATCGTTCGAGGCTTTTCATAAAGCTTATCCGTGTGTTGATTTATTCAAACACGAGACTCCAAGCTTCTAGCTTGTGAGTTATTGATCTCATTTGGTGTTCTTTCTCATTCCGAGGAAGAACATAGCAGCTCTTGAGCCAGCCAGCTCCAGAGTTATTACGGGCAGTTTTGCCGCCAGCAAGAGTCAAGTTCTTGGGAGAACTCAACACCCACGTCGTCAGTGGTACCGGTGGAGGTTAAAGTGACGTGCTCGCACTCCATCCAGCTGACAAGAGTTGAAGAAGGACAAGACCCGGGAGCGGTTGATCCAGTGGACTGGTAGACCAGGCATCTACCAGCTGGAAATAGATCGTAGGATATCTTGTACCGGATTACTCTCTTTAGTGAATTTCCAGTGCTTCGACTGGAGAGTGGACGTAGATCAGTTGATCGAACCACTATAAAATATCCTTGTTATTTACTGCTTTCAGCATTTACTTACTGATTTAAAACCCAGCACCCAAGTGCTGGAGTATAACTGAAACCAGTTTATAACTGTGCAAACTCGACTCTAAACTTTTCTAAGTCCTGAGTCATCAGCTGACCAGTCAGTTGCCAGTCAGCTGAATACTCAGTTGCCAGTTGACTTACCAGCTGACAAGGTCCCAGTCAGCTGTGTAACCAGCAGAGTGCAAGAAACGAACTTACGTATTTTCCGCTGCCAAAGTATACCCTGATATCCGGGACCAACATACTACTATCTAGAGACTTAGATAATAAGATTTGATTATCTAACTTGGCATTTGTGAAAGTAAATAATAATAAAAAGGAAAATAAATGAGTGACTTAGAAAATATGGGAGAAATAAGATTCAGGATTATCCACTATAATGATAATTATGCAAAGTATTTATTCAATCCAATTCCAATTTAATTTCCAACACATGAGTTAATCACAAATATGTTATCAGGCGTCTCTCTCGAGTAGTATACCATAACATGGGAATAAAATTCCTAATGACTCCTCTCTGATGCGCCGAAAAAAATTTGCTCTTGATAAAAACCTCAGATTTTAAAACCCTTCAATCAATCAAATTTCTCTCATATATTCAAATAATTGTATCTAATTATCCTGCAACCTATTGATAAGCCTAGACCTCTCAGTTCAAGAAATAGTAATCAATGATCAATGGCCTATATCAAGCAAATAACTAAAACCCAAGTTAACCAGAATGCGAATTGAAAAGGAAAATTGAATTAAATAAACAATTGCATAAAATTCAACACATGTTCAAACCCTAGAATCTAATGAATATTTAGCCAGACATGCTAAATTCCATTAACAAAGAAAAAAATACAGAAGACAAAGAAAACATAGAGGTAGAAAACTGTGGTCTTCAATTCTTAATCTTTAATCTTCGTACTTCGTATTTTTTTTTTGGTTCTCCGTTTTATCCGAAAATGGAACTTGAAAAAAATGGTTGATTCTATAAAATAAAACTCTGGAACCCTATATATATCCTAGTTAGTACAAGCCAAAAAATAAATGAAAATACTTCAAAATTGGCCCTCAGGACACATTCGGCGACCCGTAAAAAACATTGGCGACCACCATCGGTGCAATTTGGTCGCCAAGTTCCTACAGAGAGCTCGGTGAATTTTTAATGAACTCGGGACCTGTTTTACAACTCGACGGTCACCGTTTCCGCTGCTTTGAGCTCTCTGCGATCTTTCTCAATCTTTTCTCACTTCATCCTCTTCCCAATGTAAACCACCACCATAGGGCACTTCAACACTTTGTTATATTTTGTTAACAACTCAAATGCACATGAATCCTACAAAGATAGCTGAAAACCAGACCAAACGTAACATTTTATAGAAAATAACGAATCAAACATTGAAACATCATTGAAAGTCCAATCTAGAATAAATATCTAACAAATTCACATAAATAAATGCACAAATTGAGTGTTTATCATCAAACACCCCATAAAATTAGTGTGTCTAGCTAGATTAGCTTAAACTTGTAATGTCCTGTATAGTAATTATTGAGTTGTAATAGAAGCTAATTTACAAAGCTTAAGGGATTAGCTGGCGAAATTATCACCAGCAAATGCACTTATATGGGTTGTTGGTTAACACTTTGTTATCAACAAAAGTGTCTATAGAGGAGCTGGCAGACACATCATCATCAGTTGGAGCTTATTAGCGACACGTCACGAGCAAGACTCTACCCAATCAGCTAGAATACACACTCAAGCCAGAACAAGCAATGACTTTATCTAGACTAGACTTTAAGAAAGGACAACTTAAAGCCTGAAATATTTGAAGGCTTGTTCGTTTCAAGAATCAGCCAAAAAATATTCCTGGCTAAAGGAGCCGTTTGGACCGACGCGGTAAAAGTCCAATCGCTCTAACAGAAAGGCCACTACAAGTCAGAAAAAGTGAGACATTAACGGTACACGTTCATGATGTCTCATAATGGCTCCAAACGACAAAGATGTTCAAACTTTTCAAGGAGCCTCTATAAACAGGGGCCGCAATCCACCTTGAAAAGGTTACCGAACCGATCGAACTTATCAAAAATCTCTTCTCTCTCTGTCGATTTCTCGAAAGCTACTAACTTCCGATCTTAAAACTTTCAGGCTGATTCTATTAGCTTCCCTTGTTCCTTTCTTAACACGAGACTATGTGCTTTTAGCAAGAGCTAACTTCGTTTTCTTACTCCCTGGTAAGAAAGCATCTTGGAATTGTCACTTCTTCGGTGGCAACTATCATGGTTGTATGACAACAACTGATGTTCTTGAGAGGAAATCAAACTCTCACGTCCATTTTGAAGGTCAAGGTGGTGTGTCCATGCTTCAAGCCTGAATAAATTCTTGATTGCAATGGACTTGGCGAGTGAGCTAGTGGACTGGTGGACGTGGCATTTTACCAGCTAACAATAGATCGTTGACATATTTATAATTGACAACTTAGTGCTTCTAGACGGCGAGTGTGAAGAGAGGATGTAGGACAATTTAGTCAAATTCTGGTGTTATTTACTGTTTTCTTTACGTTTCTGCACTAGATTTAAAGCCCATTACATCAAATGTTGGAATATATTACTAAGAATTTGCTAAGTAATATATTTGACCAGTCAAACAATTCATTTCTGAAATTGAGTTGATGCCAGAATCACCAGCTCGTAGGGCTCAACTCTGAAAAACTTCCGCCACATTTTAGTCTAACTCTAATATTGGGACTAACAAAATACATATTTTTTGAGAAATCATGCGATAATAGATTTATAAAATATGCTTACTACTCTTTTAATATATAATTTGACTTAAAAATAAAAGGATTAATACCACAGGTTCAGAATCATTTAATATTATAAGCATGCATAGTTGGTCAAGAAATTGAATCACTATATTATATAATGCTACCAACCACTACTTATTAAAATTAATAAATATATTTTCAATCAGAAGGCAACAAAAATAGATTAGAAAAAAATTAAAAATACAAAAATTGAAGTGAAGGATGAGGGGCATAGTGACAACCTAACTATTGATATCAAATCGTAAATATCAGATATTTACAAAAAAAATATAAGAGAATGAATTATTTATTTTTAGTTGTTTAATTTTTTTTTTTTTGGTGTGTGTGTGTGATTTGTGGGTCATCAAGTGATAAGGTGTGTTGCTACGTTGACACCTTCACAATGTTACATATTTGTCAGTTCAAAAATAAAAAAAACTAATTTACACTAGTGCATTTGCATGGGTAGAAGTTGAATATTGTCTTATTTAAATTATATTTATTTATTAAAATCTGAGTTTCGTTATTGAGTGTTTTAAGAATTATAAGTTCAATTGTGTTCGGATAAGTTTCTTAAATTTAAATATTTTTTATTTTTTATTAAATATATATTATTTTGCTCACAAAAATAGATGGGCAAAGGTATAATGAATCTCTCGGAGGTTTTTCGTGGTGCATGCGATGCGAGTGAAGATAAAGCAGATTTTCGCGAGTGAAAATAAAGCAGGTTAGTAAAAGCATGTACTAATTTATGGGGTCAACCGTTAATTGCGAAATCAAATCTAGAAGAAAAAATTTAAATATGCTTTCACTATTAATCACGATTTTAATTTATTCTTATTTAATATATTGATAACATGACAAGTGGTAGTAATCTGTTCTAAAACTTGAATACAGTAAGTAGACATTTCATGTATAATTAATTAATTACATAAATTTGAGTTGCACTCCTCGCAGAAATTATTTCGGTAAAACAATAAAAAAAAACTAAATATATTAGAGTTGGAAAATAGAAGAGTGCGGAGGCGGGGTGAATAGGTCAATCCGTTTTGGCTAATTAATTAAGAAGGAACCAAATTTAATTAAGTTTGCATCATTTGTTGCCATCATCCAATGCAACAACTCTTCCCCATCACCTACCGATTTGTTTCTCACTAATATACGCCTTTTTCAACTCACTACAAAATAAAAAACAGTTTATAGAAATATGATATAGGAGATATGTTGAGTATTATATATATATAGAGGATGGATCATGTAAAAAAAAAAATTCTCATGTGAAAAAAAAGAATGAATCATGTCCATCAGATCTAAAAAAATTAATGGTTGATATTGAATCAAGCAACAACTAAAATGCAATCAAGCAACAAAATAATCAAGCAATAACTAAAGCACAATCAAGTAACATTGCAATCAAGCAACGACCTGAATATAATCAAGCAATGTCGTGAATGCAATCAAGCATCTTTCTCACTTTCTCACTTTCTCACTGGATCCGCTCCCTATATATATATATTCGACTCCTCATCCTTACCCCTTCCTTTGCTTTATTCTTTTATATCTTCAATCTCCTTTTATCTCATTTATGAATAGATTATCTAATAAAAATTCAGATCACTACATTAAGAAAATGAAAAAATTAATCAACTAAAGGGGCTCCATTTAAATGCGCGATTAGTTTATACATTGATATTATTGAGCCCATTATACATATGGGCCGAAATGAAGACATAAGAGGACATAAGGCCCACTTAGGGGCGTGTTAAGGAAGTTTTTATATCTATTGATATGTTTTGATGTATCAAATAATATTTTGAAACCACTAGTTTAGAGTGTTTCTAAATTAGCTATAGTTTGTGCAAAATATGTATAAACCTGTACAGAATATCGATTGAGTTGTAATATAGCCGATCAAGACAAATTGAAAATCCTCCAGTTTGGTCTCGCAAGGTGATAGAAGAAATTGGCTACAATCCTTAGTACCAGTTTGGAGAATTCGCATGAAGAAAATTGGTTGACGTCACTAGCATGAAACTGGCAGTTTCACTCACGCCTATCACTCTCGTGTATGGAGATAAAGAAAACAAGTAGGAGGAATCATCTTAAATGCCAAACTTTAAGAATGAAGATTACTTAAAGTCTGAAGATCTCTGTGTTAGACCAGTTTTGATTCCTCAGACTGACTAAAAGAGTCATTTTGACACGTCGTACGATATCGACATCCTATGTTAGAAACAGCAAGAGCAGGTGCAGACTTTCTGCAAAAGCAACATGTCCTTCGCAAAAGATAGGCATCAATTGGACTCCATTCAAAGTGTCTCTTAATAGCTACAAATTCAAACTTCTCACACTTCGTCTATAAATAGACGAAGTATTTCAAAAGAAGAAGTTCCGGATGCTCTAACAATTTAAAATTTTGTTGGAATTTCATACACTAACCGCACATTCAAAAGTGCTCAAAGCTTTCATATGTTTGAGGCTGCTCTATAGCTTACCTTGTGTCATCTTGGACACAAGACTTGTTGCTATCTAAGCACAAGTTATCTCTTTGGTGTTCTTATGATATGTGTGTAAAATGACCTATATTTTGATGTTTGTGCGTGCATGTTTGCATTTATTTTACTCTCATATCATATGTTTTTCGGTTGTTTTTGTTGTGTTTTCATGTTTTGTGTGATTTGGATTGTGTAGAATAGGTTTGGAGTAAAATTCATCATTTTTGGCTAAGTTTTGGTGGAAAATCGACCGATCCGAGTTGCAAGTGTTGTGAGGATCGATCGGGATGAGCAGGGGAGCAGCAGGTGTTGTTGTCCAGAGCCAGACAGACCAATCCAAAATCAGACAGACCGATCTGGGCATTTCAGAGAGGATGCTCAACCGATCCTGTGCAGGATCGACCGATCTGGCAGTTCAGAGGAGATTCTCGACCGATCCTGCACAAGCTCGACCAATCTGGTTTGTTCATAGGGATATCTCGGTTGATCCTGATCCAGACCGGGCGATCCAAAACGGGCTTCCTTGGCAATTTTTCAGTTTCAAACCATCCCGAGCGATCCGATCTCAGACGGGGCGATCCGGGGCTCTCCCAACTCATTATAAAAAGGGGGAAACTCGCATTTTTTAGGGACTTTTGATACTTTTGACATTTATAGTCAAAATCTACATAGATTCTCTCTTCAATTCCATACTCCATCATCTCCAACCTTAATTCAAGGTATCTAAGAGCAAATCCACCACACCTTGGTGAAGAATTGAAGACTAGAGGGGTAAATCAAGACCAAGCAAATCCAATTGGGGAATAAATCATTTACTACTTATCAATTGTAATGGATCTATTTCAATTTAACTTTGCATTGATACAATTGAGAGGTATGTTGTTCTAATTCCATTTGGATGTTGATTTGAACAAGAATGTATGAAGATTAGGTTGGATTATTGTTTGTTTACCTCCCTCTTTGTGATTGAAGCATGCTAGATCTAATTTCCATTCAACTTGATGTAGGTAAGAGCCAATCTAGTTGATAATTGACATAATTATTGCAGCCAACGCGCGGATAGGCGTGTCGTGAATAACATGTCTTCATATGTATCTCGATCTAATCTATGTGTAGAGGAAGTGCATAGGTCTAGAATTCACAAGCTATTTGGAGTGAGTTAGGGGTTGATAACGTAACTATTTGAGATTTCTAATTTCATCCATGGTCGATTCGCCGGTACAAAGGGGATTGGCTAGAAATGAGTGAATTGATCATCCTTCTAGGGATTAAAATGTGTTTGCATCGATGACCAACATAATTGGATTACATCTACGTTCATTTCAACATCATTTCTATCTCATTTGAGTGTTTGTTTATCTTGTTCTACCAAAGTGTTGAGGAAATTGATTGATTGTATTGAGAATGCAATATGATGAATGTTGGTTTGGTTTGTTGTTCAGAAATTGTTGTTAGCTTAGTTTTAATTGAATGCCTTGTTTGATAGAAATCACTCAACGATATTGGTCATACCTAGCTATAACTCTTCACATGATTAAACAGTAGTTCAATGGGCGAAATAAGAAAGTACTTGGATTGATAATTAAACCTTGTGTGCGTTGGAAACTTTGTATTAGTTTTTATCGTGCATCGTCTTACTCTCCAAGTAAGAACACAACAGTCGTAGCTTTTCTCCAAGTTGTGATTCTTACGGGCTTATAGCCAAAAGGATCGATAGTCCCGGGAAGAACCTTAAAATTCCCAAGTTCCAAAGACGGAGGCTGCGTGGTGTGCCCATACTTCGGATCTGCGAGGCGGAGGAAGCAACGACCTGGGCGAGTGAGCAAGTGGACTGGTGGAAGCTGACACTCAACAACTTGCGATAGATCGTGAGAACCCTTGTATTCCAAAAACCTAGTGTATTCCAGACTTAAGGTCTAAAGATAGGACGTAAGGCTCTTAGGTTCAAACCTCTATAAATTCTTGTGCATTTACTGTTTTATTTACTTTCTCATAAGGATTTAAAACTCAACACTATCTAAGTGTTGAAGTATACTTGAAACCTAAACTAAATTTTAAACTCGCTAATCTTAAGTTTTTTTCTGAGACGCAAACTGGTGAGCAACACCGGTTTGTGAGTGCAAGTTTTTTCGTGTAAAATTTCTGCTGCGTGAATTAAAACTCTGATCTCAGGACCAATAGGGCGGATCAGCCTGGTAAATAGACCTCCAAGTAGCTAAGAACAAGTTGAAATATTAGTTCGATTGGGAAGAGGATAGCAGGACAATGAGCATCGACCCCAAACAGTCGTAGGTCAGATATTGTAGACCCATATCCATCGACCTACTTTGAGCTCTCCCAAATAGTCAATGCATTGGATAAGGCTGCGCGAAGATTGTAACTAATGTGGAATAGGTGGGCAGCTAGATGGTTGCAACCGACCGGAATTCACGGTGAGCTGCTAGCAACCACCCACGAACCGAAGATGCGCATTCCATGATTTTTTAAAATCCGAGAAGACCAATAAATAGGGAATCCCAAGTCAAAATTGCCATTTGTTTTTACTAGGCACTATAGCACAATTCATATTATTTGATAGCTCAGTTCTTTGTATTTTTACCAGTTACTCAATTGTATTCTCAGGCTGCCTCCCTGGCTAATCATTGATCTATAAAGGGACTCTCCGTCCTTGACGATAAGGTTTGGTTGCTTTATTTGTTTTCTCATACTATTCACGTTAATACTGGTTTATTATCTTTGGTTGTTTTCTGCATCGTACCTGGGGCCCCGTATCTGTATGAATGAAACTGCAACAATTTGGCGCGTAATATAGGGCCCTAGGAACAAGATTTTTAACGTCTTTTGCAGGGAATGGCTAAAGATAACTCCACACATGCTAAGACCGGATACTCCAAGGAAGATAAATCCTTCCTTGGAATGGGCAAGGCGCACGAAGAGTTCCTAAAGACGATCGACCTGATTCTGACTAACAACCTTGCCCTTTCCACCACCATATCCTTCCAAAATGGCCGACCCAACAGTGTCACAAATGATGAGCCAGATGCAAGCCGCTAAGCAGGAGATGGCGAGATTCAAAAACAATGGTTGTATGCGCACCCAGCTAGTCCAAGTTGTGTATGCTCTCTTCACGTAGATCGACTTTACCACAAACGCATCGCTAGGCCTCACCAACTGAAAAGGTTTGTGCATTTGAGTTCCTCATGGCACGTAGACAGTGGTTGTTGATGTTGGTGCCGGTTTATGTTGAGTTCAGAAACTTTCGTTGGATTCAGAGAAAGTGAACTCTAAAAGATTAACTCTTAGCAAAAAAATCTAATAGTCTTGTGTTCAAAGACATGGAATAACTAATATAGCTTGAAGGCACTTGAAAGGGTTCATACTTTTACATTTTTAGCTTGTGTTCGTTCTTCTTGCTTTCTTCTAATTTGTGTGTTGTTTCTCGTAACCTTCTCTCTATAAATATCGCTAGAGAGGGAAAGGAGTAGTTGTCAAGTGGTTAACCTACCATGCCTTTTTTTCTGAAAAGTCTGCTATGTCAACAATGTTGCTAATCTATGAAACATGTCTGCTTTTGTTCTTGTCATCTAAAACGGTTCTTTTTCTAATGTCTTAGGAATTCAGACTTGCTGATTACTCAGACTCCTCAAACTTGTCTTAAACACACTCGACATAGTTACTTTTGTGATATGTCAGTTGCTTTTAATGTCAAAACCGACTTTACTAACTCCAAGTTTTCTCTCGGTTTGGATTTTTGTCTTCTTTTTCAAATCGGACTCTTGCTCTAACTGGCGACGAGATGATCCTTTTACAACTCGACAGACCTATACAGGACTTACAAAATAGAACCATTCAAACACTCTTAGCGACTAGTCATTTCTATACACCAAAATCAACAATTAGTTGTTTTGACACATCAAAACTATAAAAAACAAATCAATAAGCTAACACTTCTTACAATAATATAATTTTAATTAGTAATGATGTATTTCGTCTATATAAACTAAATACTCCCTCCGTCCAGCATAAATTGTCCACTTTTCCTTTTTCGTTCATCCCATAATAGTAGTCAACTTTTCTAAAATAGCAAGTTTTTCACACTGATCAATAAAATATTTATCCCACTATCACTCACATACCTTAGTTATCGTGCTCGGTTAAAATAAGACAATTTAACTGGAACGGAAGGAGTACGTATTTTTAGTTGTATTAATTTTTTAATTCATAAACAATTTATTCATGTATTGTAAAAATGTGTTTTTTCTTTAAATATCAAATATATTAATAAATGAAATATTTCTTCATTTAATAAATAATGTATTTTATACATACTTAAGATATACATAGATTTTGTAAAATCCTGTATTTCACAATACTATATCCAAATACTTTATTTTGAATTTGGGTTTTAGTATATGAGTTCGATGACTTGACTAAGTCCAACACAACAATTTGCGATTGAATAACAGGTCGATTTATTGGGAAGGTTTTAGGTTAGGCAGGCCTAAACGATTTAGGCGGATTTTATTCATTAACCCAAGCCCAAACCATATAATATACCCTAATTGGGATTAATAAACCCTAATTGGGATGGGTCAACCCATTTGGGTAGGATAAAACCCGCCTAAACCGTTTAGGCCTGCCTAACGCAAGTTTTTGCCCGATTTATTTAGTGCAATTGCTGCTTTGAATTTTCTTTTTGAGCCTTTTACTTTTAATTTATTAAACAATATTTTTAGGTATAGAATAGGTTATTGAGCTCCAATTAAAATTGAATTTGAGTAATATTGCTACCTGAATTTATTATTTAATTATATATAAACCCATAATATATAAATAATTTAAATCTTTTATCAAAATTAAAAAACAATACAAAAATCGAATTCGATCAAATCAAATCAAACTTGAGGATTTTGATCAACTAATTATATATATATTTTATACAAATATGTATCATTAGTGCTCTATACTAATACTATAAAAGAATATTATCAATCATATATTAGAAAAATAGTTATAAATCTATTTAGAATGTAAAAGATTCTAAAATCCTTAATTTATGACTTAATATTAAGAGTTGGTCTCCTGAGAGACAGTCTCACCATTTTTTTTATTGTGAGACGAACCTTAATACATCATTTCAATAAATTAAATACATCATTTCATTTTTTAAAATTACATTATTTGCAACAAATAAATACATCATTTGCAATAAAGAAATACATCATTTCAATAAATTCGTGTCACAATAAAAATGGTGAGACATCATTTACAATAAAGAAACACATCATTTCATTAAGTTCGTCTCACAATAAAAATAATGAGACCGTCTCATCTGAAAATTTACCAAATATTTAAAATTCTGAATTGAGAATTTTATAATATTTTAAATTTTGAATTAAAATTCTTGAGATATTTGAGATCTTGAATCAAAATTAAGGTGATGGATTGATAGAATTCTATAAAATAGAAAATATAAAAATTAATGTGAAAAATAATATTGACATTGTAATTATCAAGATAAGGTAAATACATGAAACAAAATTATTAATCCAGCAAACATAAAAGAAAAGTTGCAGTAGCCGCAGAGCAGAATATGCATTAATTATATAGTGTTCCTATTTAAATTAGGCATATAAATGTCACAATTATTATTCACTTCTTCGATCACACTTTTCATCTATAATTTGCGTGTAATCAATACTTTCAGCCACGAAAAGTGTACCCTAAATAAGATTCACACAATAAAACTCTAACTACAATTCAAGAATAATCCCAATCGTTATTTTTTTTTAATTATGTGATGTAGGAATATAATCGAATCGAATTGCTTTGAGGAGTGATATGCTCAAATTTGATTCATTTAATATTGAACTGAGTTTCAATTTTACTATCGAATATTTTAATGTTCACGAGTTTGATTGAACTCAAATAAATTTTCTAAATTTAGAATAATATTTAAATATTTACTATTTTAAATAAACCAAATTTATTCATTGACAAAAACTATCATTATTACAAAATTAATTCTTTTTTTAATTATTAAAGATATCAAAAACCTCTTATAATTATCATGACTCAAAGTATTAAAATATAAGTTTTATAAAGCTAATAATTTATATTTTAATCTTATGTAATGAACAAACTAATGAGTATGAAGCTCGAACTTGACTTGTTTAGAAGGTAAATTCAAATAAGTTTTTATTGAATTAAAATTAGAATGATTTATTTCATTTACATTCCTACGGAGATGTGAAGGACATATTAAAACTTGAAATCTTTTATTTGTAGAGTTTTATACATGACATTTTTATAACTAAGAAGATTTCTAGAAAAGATAATTTTAATATTTTTTCTAACATTGCACACTCCCTATATATACTAACAAATTTGTAGCCTAACACACTGCATATATTATTTTGCAACTCTCCCTCTAAAAGAAGAAAAATTAATAAGAAAGTGTTGAAGCAAAAAAGTAGCATAGCATTTCAACCAACTCTCCCCTTAAAGGCAAGTTTTTCAAAAAAGAATTTTATAGAAACATGACAATAGCTAAAATTTAATCGTAAAAACTTACAATAAAAGATTTGGATCTCAATCATCTTCATCCACTATTATGATAGAGACGGATCCAGAAATATTATTTAGGAAAGGTTTTATTAAAAAAAATTACGTAACAAAAAAATATTTAATTAAATATAAACATTAGCTCATTATAATAATTATAAAATATATACAGATTTTTTTCATTAAAATCTCAATGCTAAATAAAAATTTAAATTTGTATAACTAAAATGGTTTTTTTTTTTGCCCCATTTATTCCTAGCCCACTCCATTTTCCTGAATAATTTACAAATGCAAAGCTTTATCGAATATCATATCATTTTAATGCTCAATTATTAATGTTTTCTTATGTTCCAAAGCTTCAATAGATCGCTTAATTCGATTAATTTTTAAAAAATTTTGATTTTACTTAAAAAAAAAAAGAAGAAGATGTGTTTGACAAAATAGGGTGTGAAATAAAGAAATGTTAGTGGTGAAAGGTGAAAAATGAGCTTCAAATCCACTCTACCTATTGGAAAGATGGTTCTGCTATAATGTGTAGAGCTTATTAAATATTACCCAAACTACCCCCACTAAAGGCATACCAAAATCTTGTTAATTAAACCCAATTCATCGCCCACAGACACTCCAAACCCAAATCAAAGGGAGTGGGTAGACTTTTGTGTTGCCAAATATTTATTATTATTTATCATAAAACCCACCTATAAAATATATAAAAATAGTGTATGTGTGTGTTAGTGTGTGTGAGAGAGTGAGGGGTAATTAAAAAAAGGGAGTGGGGAAGAGTGAGAGTAAATGGGGGAGGGAGAGAGAGAGAGAGAGAGAGGAGAGGCCTGTCTCGTGAAGCAGCAGGTAAGAAGGCAAACGAAAATAATAAATATATGAAAAAAATATACCCTTTTCTTTTTTCTTTTCCCCTCACTCTCTCTCTATCTCTCCATTTTCTTGCTACTTCTGTAAAACCCCCTTCTGGTTTCTCTCTCTAAAAGAAAAATCAGAAGAGGTGGGTTTCTTCTCTCCCTCACATTCATTCTTTGCTTCACCCTTTAAAATCACAAGATCCCCACCCAATTTTTCTTTTTTCGCCTCTCTATTCTTCCCCCATTCCATGCCTTGTTCGAAAACATTCCTCTCACTCTTTGCGTCTCGCCATTGCTGCTTCTGCTTCGCCCACACTTCACATTGCTGAGATTAATTCCAAAGACTGCTCATTTATTAAAATAGAGAGGGGGAGAGACGAGTTGGAGCCGCCTCCGTCGAAATGTCGGGGAAAACTAAACCGGAATTAGGGCTGGAGTCACTCTCGGATCGGCTTAGGAACACCTTGACCTACAACGGAGAAGATTGTGGCCGTCGCAGAGGTGGGGATGACGTCAACAAGCCGGACTTCCGTGAACTTGATCTGGGCTCTCCTGTTTCTCCGCTCCGAGCCCGGACCGGCGGCGCTCTCACTACCACCACGAGTAGCAGTTCCAGTTCATCCGGATCGGTTTCGGGTCGGCACTCCATTCCTCCCAGGAAGTCCGATTCCAATCCGAACAGTCATTCCGGCGAGCTTTCCGCCGAGAGCTCTCCGTCGGCAGTCCGGAGCTTCAAACCGGGTCATATCCGGTCTGATTCCGCCGGGTCTCAAACTCAAACGTTCTCTTCTTGCGGCTCCGTGACATCGCCCGCGGTGAATGTGCTACCTGCCGGCAACATTTGCCCGTCGGGCCGGGTTCTGAAAACCGGCATGGCGAGTAGGTCAACAAAAACCGATGTTTTGGGATCCGGCTCGGTGAATTACGGCCACGGGAGCATAATGCGTGGCGGTCTTGCATCTAAACCGGGTGTGGACAGTGGCCCGCCAGCTTTCCCGAGAGGGCTAATGGTAGGCGGCGAGACGCCAAAGAAACAGGGAGGTTCAGGTGTTGGTGGTGATCCGGAGGAGCTAAAGAGAATGGGAAATGATAGTTACAGAAAGGGTAATTTTGCAGAGGCTTTGTGTCTCTACGACAAGGCGATCGCTTTGTCGCCGGGTAATGCCGCTTACCATTTTAACAGGGCGGCAGCGTTGATGGGATTGAGGCGGTTGGTGGAAGCGGCGAGGGAATGTGAGGAAGCTATTAGGTTGGATCCGGGTTATGTGAGGGCTCACCACCGTTTGGGATCTCTGCTTCTTAGGTGAGTTGATTGAATAAAGTTTGTATCTTCATTTTTATTTATGTGCTGAATAATGTCAAGCCTTGATGGTTTTGTGGCTGTTTATCCGATTACTTTTCACTTTTGCTTGCTCCAGTTTAAGATTAAGATTCCATAAGTTGCAATGTAGGTTTGCTTTAGAATGCAATGATTCTGATCTACATTTTTGCCTTTAGATTCTTGTGTATTGGAAGTAGTGACTGTTTCATGAGGTGTGATTTGAGTCGGCGGCAAGACAGTGCTGGCATGGATCTGCATTAGCTTATCTTATTCTAGATCTGGTTGTTCTCAGCTTCCCTTGCCAGCATGCTTTTGACTCTTTGTTTTCTTGTGGCCAAGTCGCTTTCATTAATTACCATATGCCCCCCCTATTGCACTGCATTTGTTCCCTTCACCTTTAACTCGTACACTGTACATTTCCTCTCCTGTTTTTGTCGTTCATGAAGGGGGACGAGGACTCGAGGACGGCGTGGCTGCTGCCCTTGGTCCACATCTTAGGTCCATTCTAATTCTGATAGACGAAGCATTATCTTTAGTTTTATGGAGTAGTTATTCTTAGTTGCTAGGAAACATGGCATGCTTTCAACTTTGCTAATTTTCTATGTATTCTGTGAGAATCTCATTATAATTGATTATCGATCTACAGTTTTTGTGTAGTTATCGTTCTGTTTATTATGACATATTTGCCTCTGCTGTTGTTTGCTGTGCATTATACCATCTGCTATCTAATTCCTTGAAAGAATCACAGCTTAGGGCATATTGAGAATGCAAGAAAACATATTTGTTTTAGTGGGCATCAACCAGATCCAGCCGAGTTGCAGAAGTTGCAGTCTGTGGAGATGCACATGAGCAAGTGCGCTAGTGCACGAAGAGTTGGTGATTGGAGAAGTTCATTGAGGGAAGTTGAAGCTGCCATTGCTTCAGGAGCTGATGCTTCACCTGAGGTGTGCCTCTATTTCCTTCAAGAAATGTCGATCTATTCGTTTGTACTTACAGTTCTAGTCTTGATTTCACTGATTGAATTTGATATTGCAGCTCTGTGCATGTAGAGCAGAAGCTCTCTTGAAGCTCCATCAACTAGATGATGTGTTGTTGGCGATGCCAAGTATACCTAATTCTGCTACATCTACCCTTCTCCATTCCCAGTCGAAGATATTTGGCATGATTTTTGAAGCTTACCTGTATTTTGTAAAATCCCAAGTTGAGTTGTCCAAGGGAAGGTGAGTTCAGATGCGCTTGCGTATCTCCATTGTTTGAAAGGGTTTGAAGGTTCAAAGTCTGAGATGAATCATGAATTCTTGCAGGTTTGACAGTGCTCTAACAGCCATAGAGAAGGCTGGACAGATAGATCCTTCTAATGCTGATATAAAAAAGCTACTTAGCAATGTGAGTGTGGTGGGACGTGCTCGTGCTCGTGGCAATGATTTATTCAAATCAGAAAGGTTCACTGAGGCATGTGCGGCTTATGGGGAAGGTCTCAGAATCGATCCTTCAAATTCTGTTCTCTACTGCAACAGAGCAGCTTGCTGGTTTAAGCTTGGTCAGTGGGAACGCTCATTGGATGATTGTAATCAAGCCCTCCGTATCCAGCCGAATTATATCAAAGCTCTGCTTCGAAGGGCTGCCTCGAATAGCAAGGTATGGTATCACTGCCATTGCTTACTCTAACATGCAGCAAGTATTCATGTTTTATGCATCAATCGAATACCGGTCCATTTCAAGGTCTAAATAAGTTACCGAACATTACTTATAGCTTGAGCGGTGGAGTGAAGCTGTGAGAGATTACGAGGTGTTAAGAAGGGAGCTCCCCGACGACAAAGAGGTTGCTGAATCCCTTTTCCATGCACACGTTGCTTTGAAGAAATCACAGGGAGAGGAGGTGCATAACATGAAATTTGGTGGGGAAGTGGAGTCTGTTTCAGGTCTTGAGCAGTTCCGAGCTGCAGTTTCTTCACCTGGTAAGCTTGCTTCCAACCATTTGCATCTGCAACTCGTTTTTCGTCGTCCTTTCAGTGAATCATCAAATCTAGGAAAATGCAGGTGCATCCGTGGTCCATTTCAAGACTAATTCGAGTGTAGAATGCAAACAAATATCCCCATTTTTGGACACATTATGCACCAGATATCCATCTATCAATTTCTTCAAGGTAACTGACCTGCACCGAGATATGTTATCCCGCTCGAATGGTCGTTCATTGTTGTCTCATGTTGGTTCTGATATTCTCATACCTTACATGAAGGTGGACATTGAAGAGAGCGCTTCAATCGCTCATGCTGAGAACGTCAGAATCGTGCCAACGTTCAAGATATACAGACGGGGCACCCGAGTGAAGGAAATGATCTCCCCAAGTCCAGAGGTTTTAGAGTCATCGGTGAGGCATTACAGCTTATAGATCATGTTTCCATATACATTCTTGTTACATGCATCATCATCGCTGGAAACGGTCATACTTCCCCACCTTCAACGGAATACTCAATACATCCATTGCCTAATAATCTGGATAGGAGCCATATCTGCCAAATGCCTGTGGAATGAATCAAAGACACACAGAGTAGTAGTACCATTTGCCCTTTTTTCAAATTCATTCTTTCATCCAATCCCATCCATCTCCATCCTTTCTTTCTCTCCTCATTCATGTCTTTGTTTTTTTTTTTTTTGTCTCACCATTGCCATTTAGAGCAGCCACTTAGTAAATCTTGGTTCAACAAAAGAGGGATTTGTAAAACTATTTGCATTGGATCAGTAGTTGAAGTTTAGAGAGAGAGAGAGGGGGTAATTGGGTGGATTGGTTTTAGATGAGGGTGTGTACGTGTATATATATGTGATGGTGGAAAATATACACAAGATTGGAGGAAATGATTTGTGTTGGTGGGTACTTAAGCATGGGGTTAGTGAAAGAAGGATGGAATATGAAGGTTCATTGATAATTGATGTTTCTTTTTCTCAATCATTTTAATCAATAAAAATTTCTCAATTTATTTTTTTTCTTCTTTTCAATTTCAATGTTTCACCATGTATTATCATTGTAGACTTGTAAACAGTTCATATTTATACAGAACCCTTTTTCATTTTTATTTTTTTCATTGCTTTGCTTCTTGAATTTATCATTTTCTTTGATCATTTGTTTCATGGTTGTATTATGTTTCTACAATATGCACTTGGATGTTAGTATACGAAATTTATTAGTGATCACAATTCTGATAAAAATGTGTTGTATTTTGCATTGCTTAAAATATTATTAATTTCTTCTTTCGTTCTAATTTGTGATGGGGGTTAAACTAATGTTTCTATCTTTTTTATTAAAAAGAACTTCATGCATTTAAAACATTAATTAAATACCCATGAGGTGTTCAGCGAATTGGTTTACCACCCGTATTTATCATAAGGTGATAATTTATTTGGTTCGAGTTATTATTATATCGATGTATTATTATTTATGAAGGAGAAAGACTTTTGTATATAAATCTTTCAGTGAATTACTTGATAAATACAAAGCTTTCGTATTTTTTTTTATCATATTAATTAATTTATAAGATTTGAAATTCGATAAAACACAATATTGTAATAATACACAGTAATTGCGCATATTCATGTTTGAAACTGAATGTCCCAGTTGATCATAATAAATGAATGAATGAAAATAAAATGTGTGGGTTTTATTGTAATTAATCATAGTATTAAGATGCTGAGTCAAAGCCCTAATCCATGAGCACCCAAAATCACATGTAGGCAATAAATATGTGCAAACTTCCAAACACTCCAGCATATGAAATCTAATATAATAATAAACGATAAATCCCATCATGCTACGGAATTCTACACCTCCATAAAATAATTAGTCGGTGGGGGTAATAATATACAGTGAGATAGATCGTCTCATGTATACATATATATTATTTTTTGTTCAGATAATTAGTCGGTTTTATTATTTTTTGTTCAGATAATTTTGTTGTAATGAAATATGATTTTGTATAATGTAATTATTCAAAAATTTGTTGTTTTACGCTATTTAATATTGATGTAGTTGTTCACTCTTTATGTTATGAAATACAATTTTCTTTTTCTTTTACTGTTTTCAATCTTAATATCATTAGTCATCGTTAATTGTTTGTTCACAATGAATTTTCTTTAATATTACATTTATTATTATGTTATTTTCGTTGTTTACTCTATTGTTCATATTTTTATTTTCTTTTTCATATTTTATTTAATATACATTTTTTTGTTAAATTGTAAGATCTCATATATGTTTATGATGTATCAATTTATTTAAAATAATTTTTTTATATTTATCTAATAAAATCTGACATATTATTATTTCTCATACAAAATCGAGATAAGGTACAACCAATGTATTCAATCATAAATTGGCTCTATATTTAATTAATTATATCTACTAAGTTTTCACAAGTTAATTCATAAATCATTTAAGAAGCCTCTTAAATCTAAATGATGTCTCCGACATGCTATATGTATATAGACTCAAAGTAATACTATTTCTTTAAAACTTTATTAAATATAATTTATGATTAATTATATTACACACTAACAATTAATGCTTTAATATGTAATATACGCACACATTTAATTGATTATATTACCTTTTAAAGTCAAATAATAAGTAATGTGTTTATTTTTATTTTAATTATACGATTACATTAACTAACATATATATGAAATTCCTGTTGAATCAAAATACAAAATTTAGTCTAATATCATACCAATATTAAATATTATTTAATTTAGTCAATTCATATATCTCAAATTTCATTATTTAACGTCATATCAAATTTGTAGTACAAATTAGAGTAATTTATTTTTGTTGTAAGTTCAATTTAATCTCTAAGTTGGACTGAAGACCTCAAATATTGAGTTTAGATAATTAATAAATAGAGATTGTAAATAAAATAAATTTAATTGATTAGTTTCAAATTTTGAATATGAATTAAAATTAAATGAGTTTTTAAAGTACACTACAACATATTGAATGATAAATAGATTTATATGTTCTATATGATTTTTTTAAAAAAATCAAATCAATATATTCTAAAGATTGGAAATATATATTTTTATAGCACAAATAATTAATTTTATTAACATAAACTAAATGAGTTTTTATATGTCGTTTTATGTATAGAGAAAATTCAAAGTCAACTGTCCAAACATTACCTACTAAAAAAAATGTAATAAAAGTCTATTAAATGAAAATTTTATTTATTTCCTCATAGAATTTTTGCATGATTATAGAAAGTTCCCACTTGATTAAGAAATTTAATGAAATTATCAATTTAAAATATTATTTAAAGAAAAAAAATGTTATAAAACTTTTTTAATTAAAAAAATAATTACGAATTATCATCAACTTAATCAATCAAATTGTGTTATGATTTGTATTAATTAAGGAAATGAATTTTATCAATTTATTAATATTATTTGTATAATTAAGGGAATAAATCATTTGAATATTAAGAAAATGAGTCAAAAATATTACCAAATATTAAGAGAAATCACAAAGTTGAAATATTCGAGAAGAAATATATAATTTTATGGAATATATATATTGGACCATATTTTTTAAACAAAACAAATATTTTGAATAATATTTTAATAATATAAATAGTTTGTAATATATTTTTAAAAAATTAATTTATAATATATTATATTCTTTATTATGCACAGAGGCAGAGGCAATATATGGTTAGAGGGCGAGGAGAAGCTGAAAACTTTTTTTTTTAGTTATAGTTAAAAATAATAATGAGGCACAACCCCAAAAGATGTGGTCGAGCTCTCATAATCCTTCGAGTATGTATTCGTCCCTGCTTATACATGCTATAAATAATGAATTATTATATATTATATGTCACTATGGACATATATATTTAATATATATTAAAAATGAATATTGTTTTGGTTTAAATAAAATAAATTAATTTTATTTCAATATAAATAATTAAAGTTCCCACGCATCGCGTGGGAAGCAATACTAGTATATTATCATATTTTACACAATGATGTTTATTTATTTAGTTTAAATAAATATGATTTTTAACTAAATCAAAACTCATAATTTAAGAAAGTATGAAAAAGATTCGCCTAAAAAAAGAGATGTCTTTTCATTGAATTTTGGGGTAGTGAGGCATTAAATTCAAGCTGCCCAATGCATTTTGTTGGCTGACAGACGCATTTATTTAATCTGATTGGGATAATTGACCTACATTAATTTGCACTTCCTTTTTTCCTTCACTACTTTACATAATATCTAACGCACATTTTATTTCCAATTATAGATATAAATATATATCAACATCTTAATTAATCATCCAAAATTCTACCAAAGTTGAAGTAATCGCACGTTACTCATTATTAGGTACAGGCATATCACATTACATTACATATATCACTGTACCTGCACAACCAAAGCTTCTTTGATTCTTTCTATTTTATCAGTTTGATGATTCGATGTTTTTTTATGCGAAATAAAACTTGCATATGCCGTGAATAATATGTTAATGGAGCTTAAATTCATACATAAAGAAAACCACGTGGTTGTCAACATCAGAGAGTGACTGGATGAAGAGATTGGTCTTTGTTTTTTCAGAAATAACTTGGACATCTAGCTAGCTAGGACCACAGCTCTCATGGTTCGCTACGAAATGCAGTGTAAGAAGAAGAAGAGTGTAGTTGATGATGAGAGAGAATGTCATAAATACATTCATCAAACGAACGCCGTAACTTGATCGTGGACCACTCCGTTTGTAATAACGGATTAGAGCTAACTCTACAAATCAATGCATCAAAACTAGGGGTAATTAAATAAATAACAATCTCATTTATCCACACTAGGGCTTGGGGCTCCAGTCCCCAGCTGGAATTTTTTTTCGTTTTTATAGTATTGTGATATGAAATTTTTTGAATTAACCCCTTGTAAAGAAAAAGAAAATGAAAATAAGAAAAAAAATATAATACGAAGGGTTGAAGTCCAGTGGAGGCAAAAAAAAAAAATATCAACCCTCATGGAAATTTTCTGGATCCGCCACTGATTTCATGTATAAGTTCACTCGCGTGAATACTCGAGATCGGTTCCAAAAAGACTCAATATTAATCGAGTCGAGATACTTGAATATTTGTTGAACTCAAAGTTAATTGAATCTGAATCAAACTTGGATTCGAGATCATGAACTTTATCGAACTTATTATAATTTATATTTTTACTCTTAAATTTGTTAGCTAACTATATATTTATTAGCCTATCATATATAAATAATTAAAAAAATTTCACTAAAAATACAAAAACAAACTCGAACGAGTCAAGTTGAGCTTAAGTTTGAGCTAGGCTCTACTCACTCAACTCAATATGTGATTATCCTATGTCATGTATATATAATTCATAATCTCTTCAAATATATATTAATGATGAAAATCATATATGTAAAGACATGTAGATAAGGGACTGGTTGTAGATTGATTCTCCATTTTAGAAGATCAAAAGGGAGAGTAAATAATTAATAATCCAAAAGATCTTAGAAATATTAAAAAATATTCGTAAATTTGTTAGCCGGTGAACTAACCTGAAAATTGAAGGATTGATATGTGCGTAACATGACCTATTATTCGATGTATGTGCAAGCTTGTTTGTGTTCATTTTACACCCATATCATATGTTTTTCGATTGTTTTTGTTTCATTTTCGTGTTTTGTGTTGTTTGAGTTGTTTAGGGATAGAATGGAGCATATCTCATCAAGTTTGGCCAATTTTCAGTGAAATACCGACACGAATGAGGTTCTAGTGCTAGAATACCGACCCGGATGAGCAGAGGAGCAGCAGGGGTGATTTCAGAGCCAAATCCTAGTCCGGACCACTTTGGGTTTGGTCGAGATTTGCCTCTTTTTGGCTCATCTCGACCGAACCCCTGTTCAGATCGGTCAGTATTTGCTCAACAGAGCTAAATACCGGTCCATCCAGATCGGTCCTGGGTGATCCCAAATGTGCTGCCTTAATAGTAGGGCTGACAATTCGTGCGTGTTGGATCGTTATCGTGTCGTGTCTTATCGTGTCGTGTCATTATCGTGTTTGAGCTTAACGGGTTCGTGTTGGGTTCGTGTCTGAGCTTAACAGGTTCGTGTCGTGTTCGTGCTCATCGTTATCGTGCGTGTTCGTGTCGTGTTATCGTGTCATATTAAATTTTTTTTGTCCCAAGTGTAAAACTAACAATTTTAGTAAGGTTAATTTTTATCGTGTCGGGTCATTTTCGTGTCGTGTCATTATCGTGTTTGAGCTTAACGGGTTCGTGTCGTGTTCGTGCTCGCTTTTATCGTGCGTGTTCGTGTCGTGTTATCGTGTCGTGTCAGAAATTGCCAGCCCTACTTAATAGTTTTTTAGATTTAAACAATCCCGGTCGAGATGATCTCATCCGGGGCGATCTCTGTGGCTGATAACTCACTATAAAAAGGGAGAAAACACAAATGTGGAAGAACTTTTGGCAGATATTTGACGGTTACTCACTCAAATTACACTTCCCATCCATTTTAAACATCAATTGAAGAGCTTTAAAGGCAAATCCAATCAAATTGATGAAGGAATGAAGATCTAGAGTGGAGATCAAGATCAAATCAAGTTTATTTGGGGAAAATCTCTTGTTTACCTCTTTTGTAATGGCTAAGTTGTCTATTTGCTTTTATTTGAGCCAAATAAGAGGTATGTATGGCTAAACTCTCTTGGATGTTGGATTGAACAAAGTAGTGGATAGTTTTGGTTGATGCATTGGTTGTTTACCTCTCTCTATATGATTAAGGCATGCTAGATCCTATTTTTATGCAAATGATGTAGATAAGAGTCGTCATGTGTTAATTGACACTGAGATTGCAGTCAATACGCGGGTTAAAGTGTCGTGAATAGTGTGTACTTATGTGTGTCTCGATCCAATCCCTGAGCGGAAGAAGCACATAGGTCAATAATTCACGAGCCTTTAGGAGTGTAGTAGAATTTGACAACGTAATGGCTCAATAATTCTATTGCATCTACGATTAGTTCGCCAGTACAAAGGGGATTAATCAATTTTGTGTGAATTGACCATCTATAGAGAGATTAAATGAGTTTACAACATTCAATTAACCAAAATAGTTCACTACCTAGTTCTATTCAACATCCTACTTTCTCTATATTGTGACTCTTGATTTGTTCTTGTTCTTCCTATTATTGAAGTATTTGAGGTGAATTTTTTATAGTGAGAATCATGTTAAATGTGCATTTAGATTTAAGCTTGATAGCTGTTGCTAGTAATTAGTTAATTTCATTGCCTAGATAGTAAACATACTTAATGATTGTTCTACCTAGATATAAGCCTTTACATAAGTAATTGGTACTCTAGTGGACAAACCGAGCAAGGACCGGGTTGATATTTTATTCTTGTATTGCATTGGAAATTCTATTGAGTTTTTGGTGTGATCAAGTTTTGGCGCCATTGCCGGGGACTTGATTGAGTAGGCTACTAGATATTGAAGAAAGTGTGAAGCTTGTAGTCTAGGTGTTTGTTCTTTTGTTTGATTGATTGCTTTTTATTATTTTGTTGTTTTTTTAGTTGTTGGTTTGTGATTGGAGCTGTTGGATCTTTGTAGGTGTTGCATGATCACGAGATCCAAGGCTCGCTTGCTAGAAGAGCAAAAGTTCCGACAAAGAATTGAAAGAGTCGAGATTAAATTCAAAATGGAGAATCGGCATGAAGACACGGGGATGATTGATGAGCTTGAGAGGCAACTTGAGGTGATGAGAGCTATGATGAATGGGAGGAATGAGCCAAGGAGGCCTCTCCAAAATCTCTTCCGGCCTCAAGGAGTGCATGCTACCGGAGGATTCCGATTGGGTGTCAATGTGACCCAATTTCAAATCAAGCCACAACTTGTACAAATGATACAAAACAACCAATACAGTGGCCATGCAACGGAGGATCCTAATGCCCATATTTTGCGGTTTCTTGAGATTACCGACACCATAAAGATAAATCAAGTACCTCACGACCATATCCGCTTGAGATTGCTCTCCTTCTCTCTTCGAGACGGGGCAAGGCATTAGTTCGAAGGCCTTGACAAGTCAAGCATTGCTACTTGGGAAGAGCTTCGAGAGAAGTTCTTATTCAAATTCTTTCCTCCAAGTTTTATGTTGAAGAGAAGAGCAGATATTACTTTGTTCGTGTAGAGGTATGATGAGCTTTTGTATGAGGCTTGGGACCATTTTTGTGATCTACTCCAAAGGTGTCCGAGACATGGCTTGTCTAGAAGCCAGCAAATATGCCAGTTTTACGGGGGTCTCAATTACGAGGCAAAGGTGATGATGGATGCTTCTTCGGGGGGGGGGGTTCTTTCCTCGATCAAGAGGAAGATGAGGCATGAAGGACTATTGAGAAGATGACGAAAAATAGTTACCAATGGCCCAAGGAGAGAAAAGATTATAGATCGGTGAAGTCGGTGAACGAAACGAAAGAAAGTGACGAGTTGAAAGAACGAATAGCCATGATGCAAAAGAAGTTGGACTTATTGACTACATCGGGCGGAAAAAAGGATGAGATGGTGGTGATGAAACAAGAGGAGTTGTATCCGGAGAATGTCAATTTAATCAATCAAAGGATGGGGTTCAAGAACAACCGTATCCCCTACAACCTACCGGGTAACATGTACTATTACCCTTCTAATCAGTTCCACCCTAATTTCTCCTATGCCAACCCCAACAATGCTTTGAATCCAACAATGCAATTGGAGAATGGGGGGAGTAGTGGCCAAGGAGGATATATGGGAGGAGGAGGTATTAGATATGGAAATCAAGAGGCTAGGAAGAATCCTAATGAAAAATTTGACAAGAAGTTTGAGAGGTACGATGGAATGCTAGCTGAGAAGTGGGAAACATTATGCGAGTAAATTCCAAGTGATACGGAAATTACCCAAAATAAGAGTTGTAATGTTGTGGTTGAAGAACGAGGAGAAGAGGAGCAAGTCTTGGTGATGACTCCAAAAAGCTTGAAAATGTGGAAGTTGAAGTTGAATCAAAGGTGGTGAAGAGTGAAGTGGTTGAAAAGGGTGAAGATGAAAAGGAGAAAAAGGAGAGTGTATTTCAAGAAGAAGAAGTCAAGTTTTTTTACTATATCAAGAATGGTGACATAGAAATGCCACTCCCGGAAGAAATTCAACGGGTACCGGTACTAGATGAGTTGAATTCGGGGAGTTGTCTGCATGAAGAAGAATGGATGGAAGATGGATTAAGTGAAGGAAATGAAGCGAGAGGGTTGAGAAAGATAGCAATTAAGAAAGATGATCCTATGAGCTTTGTAATAAGTTGTAAGATTGAGAATACCAAAGTTGACAAGGCCTTGTGTGACTCCGGTGGAAACGTTAACGTGATGTCTTGGGTCTTGTATAATTGGATGTTGGCGAGTTGAAACCCACTAGCCATGTCCTCCAAATGACCAACCATGCTATATATTTTGCCCAAGAGGAGTTGTGGAGGATGTGAATGTGGAGGTTTTGGATTTTACTTTCCCGGGGGATTTCTTGGTTGTTGATATGAAGAATAAGGGGGGAATACATTTGATATTCGGGCGACCATTCTTGCATACGACGGATGCCTTATTTGACATGAAGAATGGGGAGCTTACTTTCCAATGTGAAGGAAAAGAATTAGTATTCTCGTTACCCCCGAAGGGTATGGATGATGTGAAGGAAGGAAGGCAATTGGAGAATGAAAAAGGAAAAAGGATTTGGGTTGAAAAAGAAATTCGAACGAAGAGGTTGAATGATGGTGAAGACCCGATGATGATTGACATGGATGAAGACAATGAGGAGTACGATGATCCAGGGATTATTTCGAGCTAGAAAAAGGAAGAATGAAGAAAGCAAGGGTTGAAAACGAGCCACATCGGAATGCAAGGAGGAAGCTTCTCTTTCCAGATGAGCCTTGGCCTATGGATCGAGGTATGAGTTCCGGATCTTCCCCTTGTGACAATGATTGAAGATGATGAGGTAAGAGTCGAACTAATGACTATAAAGAAGCGCTTGTTGGGAGGCAACCCAATTTTTAATTACTTTTGGTGATTTTGGTTTTGAATATGTGTTTAGGTTGTTAGTGTTGTTGATTTTTGTTGTTTCGGTGATTTTGTTGAAGGATTGTTGATCTATGGATGTTTTGCAGACTTATATTGTTTTTGTGATTCTTGAGTTGAGCTTGGGGAAGTGCGAACTCGAATTTGAGCCGAAATGCTAAAGGAATGAAGCAGGGGAGCTGAAAAATAGAGAAGAATTTTGTCGCAAACCGAATTGGATCGCCCCAACTTAGGAAGGGTCGACCGAACCCAACCCTTTGCTGCTGTGGGTTCGGTCAAACTCGACCGATTTTCAAATTTTTGCAGGACAGAGGAGAATACCACTATTAATATTCACCTCTTGGTCCTTCTATCAATAGCTAGACATCTAAATTAATTGTCACCTCTCGGTCCTTGAATTAATTTAGAATTAAAAATAAACACAGGAATCATGAACCTAATTAATTAATCCTAACATGCATCCATAATAATATCAAACCCTAGAACCCGCTAGGGTTTCTAGCCACTCATCGCATATAGAAATCCAAAAGAAAACATATTAAATTGCATAAACATAAAGAACTTACAAGAAAAATAAAGGGTTTCGTGTTTCCCAAGTCTCCAAACTCTAAAAACTAAATTGTGGAATGAAACTATGATAATTGATCTGAAAATATGAGAGCTGCCCTGAAAAAGTCGAATTTACTAAGTATTTATAGGGGTGGATGTGTATCCTATCAAATCTAGGGCTAAAGATATGAATAAATCCGATTTTCATCAAATTCCCGCGCCAGCAGACCCGCGTTGATCGATTGGGAATGGCGTCGATCGACATGGCTCTCTCTTTTGCATCAATCGATGTGGACTCACGTCGATCGACGTGATCTCTCGCCCCTTCTGCGCGGTCTCACGGTTTTGGCCATAACTTCCTCTCCCGAACTCCGATTGACCCGATTCCAGTTGCGTTGGAGAGCTAACTCAAAGCTTCATCCATTACCATGCGCCAATAGCCCGAATTCCTCTTGTGGAAGAACTCTTCACTGCTACTCTTACACATCACTGCTTTCGGGATGGCTTTCTCGTGAACTTAGGCCTAAAACCTGCAAAAACACCAAGACACGCGTAATACCACCTAATATAGACTCATGCATGGAATATACATATAAAATCAATAAAATTACATAAAATAGTAGAAAATAATATAGATAAGCGAGTAAAATAAGGAGCTTATCATCCCCCCAAACTTGAACGTTTGATTGTCCTCAATCAATAGGCAAGAAAGAAATCAAAAGATCATGCGATTAAAGTGAAATGCCTCACAAGATTCATCACATTCAAGAATAAAAAATCCACTACACACAAGCAGTTTGAAATAGACAGAAAATTCATCAACAGTGGAAGAACTCACAAGAAGTGTATTGCTCAACTCTCAAGTGTTTAAGGTATAGATGAAAGCACTCAACAACATGTATGAAGAAATTTCTACCATAGGCTTGCAAATTTTCTAATATCTCCACTGCTAAAATGTGTACACAAGTCTAGAATAAAAAAGGACTTTTAATAGGTTGTAATGTAGGCTTTTTGTGAAAGGTAGGAAAATATGGCCAAGTGACTAAAATCAATCAAGTTGTACTTCCTCAATCAATCCAAACCACCTTCTATTCATCAGCCACCTCATCTCCTCAAATATATCAACAAATACACAACTTTTTTTTTTCTGGCTCATTTTGAATCTCTTATGCTCTTTACATAATTTTTGTATTCTTATCTTTTCAGAGAGCTTATGAGAATTCTAATTATTTCTTTGAGCTTCTTTTTCATACATCTTTCCACCACTAATTTATATTTTCTTATCTCCATCTCACAATCATTCCACCCCATATACCACAACTCAAGAAATGAGAGAAACCAATACTTCTTCTTAATCTCATAGACAAGGAAAGAAAAATTTTGTATAGGCTCAAAAGTGGCTAACTAGAGAAAATTTAATGTAGAGGGACAATGTTTAGGGAATTGGGCTAGCAAAGATGGCCTAAGACCATTTCCTAAACTTGTGCACACTATGCAGTCTCAACACAGAAAATAGGCAAGTTCTAGAGAAATAAAAATACACATGTGAATGTCACATCAAACGAATTACGGCTCAAAATCTCGCACAAGGGTTTAAAATTTTCTTCCACAGTCAATTTCAAATTAGCTCAATCAGCATGCAAGCATAAGTGTCAAATCAATCCTATCATGCGGTATTCTACATTCATAGGCATCTAACCACAATCACAATTAATTCAAACTCAACCCTCAACCGATTCTAATCTCACAATCTCATTCGGGTTATATCAAAACTCAAAATTTTTCGCCATAAAATAGAATAAAACTTAAAAAAAATTTAAGGTGGAAAGCAGAATAAATAAAAGATAGAACGTTCCATCTCTTGTCCACATCCCCCCAAACTTATTTCCAACTCGAAGAGTGGAATAAGTTTGAAAATCAGACAAAAGAGGGAACAATACCTGGTAGTTGATCTCAGACATCAACTTTTTATCCCCCGGAGTCTTCAAATATCGCACGATGTGAAATAATTGCTGCTGACACTTTGCATCGATCGATGCGAAGCCCTCTTGTTGATCCTTGCTGCGGATCGAAGAGTGTCACGCCGGGCTGCTCGGCGTCGATCGACGCCAGGCTGCATCGATCGACGTCGAGCCGAACTCCAATTTTTTTTTAAAACTGCAAAATAACTGTTAATGCAAAAATAATAGAAATTCGAAATTAAAAAAAACAAAAATTAAAAAGGAAATATGGAAAAGGTTGGGTTACCTCCCAACAAGTGCTTGATTTAACGTCGCAGCTCGACGATACCTCAAATCACCGCCAGAGAGCTCGGGTCCAGACTCGCCGGCCTTTGGCATCCACCATGTAAACCTTACGATCTTCGACAATGGTGGTCAGCTCAGAAAAAAGTGGTGTAGTTGACACTTTCACCCTTTCGTTTCCTCTCTCCCACTCAATGGCAGCTGCTTCTTCCTCTTCAGATTTATCTCCTTCTTTAGTAGTGGAGACCCTATTGCACTCCGCTTTCTTCTTGATCTTGTCGATCACAAAGGTGATTCTCTCTTCGTTTGCTCGGAGTGTGATCTCGCCGCCTCGAAAGTCAATGAGAGCGGCGCTAGTGTCGAGAAACTCACGCTCCAAGATCATGGGCATGTTCTTGCCCTCCTTCATCTCGTGCACCATAAAATCTGCAGGAAAAATGAGATGGCACACGCGAATGAGTACATCCTCTAGTATACCTTTCGGGCGGGATACAGACCGGTCCGCCATCTGCAGGGTGATCGTCGTGGGCCTCATCTCTCCGATGTTGAGACATTTGTAAATGGAGTACTGCATCAGGTTGATACTGGCCCCAGTATCACATAGTACTCTCTCGAACGTGTGTCCCCCAATCTCAACCGGAATAGAGAAGCATCCAGGATCGCTTCACTTGATGGGCACTTGCTTTTGAAGTAGCAGGCTGCACTGCTCGTGGATCTTCACCGTCTCATTCTCCACGAATTGCTTCTTTCCACTCATCAATTTCCGTAGGTACTTCATGTACCTCAGAATCTCCTTTAGTGCTTCGACCAACGGGATGTTGATGCTGACCTTCTTCAGATTCTCCACAAATCTGGAGAACTTTTCGTCCTCTTTCTGCTTCGTGAACCTCTGTGGGAATGGCAAATGAGGGGGTTGATCTTCAGACTGCTTCAGCTTTGCGCCTGGAACAGACTTCGACGTCGATCGACATAGGGTCGGTCGACGAGGCCTTCTCTTCTGCGTCGATCGACGCGGATGGTGCATTGATCGATGTGGATCCCTGTCCCGCGCAGTTCTGCTCCTTTTCGCCTCCAGAATCGTTCACAGCCATCTCGGGACCCTTGTAGCTCGTCCCAGATCTCAGATTAATGGCATTCACTGGCTTTTCCTTTGCGGGGTTCACCTCTGTCGTACTCGGAGGCTGTCCAGGCTTGTGTTGATTGCCGAGTGTGGTGGCAATCTAGCTCAATTGTGTGTCCATCATCTGAAGGTGTTTCGTCATCAGCTGCATGTGGTTGGCCATCCCCTTCACCTCGGTTTCTACCTTTCCAAACCGGTTATCCGAGCTCTTGATGAATTTCTCAAGCGTCTCCTCCAGCACGGATTTCTTCCTTTCCACGATCTCTCCTCCAGTACCTACATCAAAACCAGGCAGAGGGTGTTCTGCAGCAGAAGTGTTAGAATAAGAAAAACCAGGGTGAGATCGCCCATGGTTGTAATGATACCCCTGATTGCCTCGGTAGTAATTGTGATAACCACCACCAATGTAGTTCACCTTCGTTCCGGCAGTTCCAGACGAACTGCTTGCACCCCGGTTGATGTAGTCGGCCTCCACCGGAACAATAGCCATGCTTAGATTCCTATAATTCCTCCTCCAAGGCCAACACATAGTTAGAGGTCGATTTCCTTTCCTTATGATCCTCCTGGATATCCGATGCCATTCAACTCACAAGGCTCATTCACTAACCAATGCGCCTCTCCAGAGTTGAACTGATATCTGTTTAACATGCTTATAGCATTACAGATATCTAACTTTGTTCATTTACAATATAGAAAGATAACAATCTTTCTTGATATGAACGACTTACCACAGAATCAATTTAAGCGACTTGAGATACCTGAACATCCTTTTTCTTGTGATAACACAAGACCTTAATTCAAAAGATGTTCCAAAATCTCATAAGTCCTACTTCTGAAACTATTCGGATAACCATCTCTTTATGCCTGACAATATCTCCACTTCGTTTCCGAATGTGAAAATACCATCTACATAATGTGCAAGGAAAACCACGCTTCCGCTGACACATAACTGGTACATGAAACTATCATTCTCGATAGACAACATCGAAATGTCTGTTACATGACCTTGAAGCTCCTTTAAGTTCATAATTGAACTAGCTTGGCTTCCAGACATGATGCTTTGCACATAACTTATCTGGTTGTTGCATACAGACGTCGTCACCTTTTATGAAGGTACCTGTTTATAAAATACGGATGACATCATCTATCTTCCAGATAATTAGATTCATATGTGCTGTTATGATTAAAAGAATTCGAATGGGTTTAGTAATTGCAACCGGTGAGAAGGTCTTGTTGTGAAACATACGTTGCTCACTAACCTAGACCTTCGAAAACATACTAGGTTACCATTCGAGCATTTCTTTCCTTGTAATCAATCAGTTACCTATAGCCGGTAAGCTATTTGGCAATCACTGATCCTGATATACAACCATAACTTTTACTGATTCATTTCTGAATCCATGGCTTGACGTCATTAAGCTGCATCGTTTGTCTTAACAGCTTCGTTGCGCTTTAAGGGATAAGTACGATGTTGTTCGTTAAGCTGGGAACAAGTTTAGAGACTGTTTCCACGAACCAGTACCTTTTAGCCTATTAAGGCAACCTCCCACTGCAACAATGCTCCTTTTACGTTGTCAGTTAATGGTGCATTAATTTCTGGCTTACCACCTTACACAGGTAACCGTGCAATTGGTACCATACCTTCCAAGGTATGCTCAATATGCCACGGGGTATTTCCTGATGGATTTGAATTGTCTTCTCTAGAACATTAGAGAACAATCTCATATTTGGATTCATGGTTTTATCCTATACAACTTGCTTGTATCTAGGATACAAAAAGCATTCAACTTTTTCGCTTACGTGGAATAGCCCACAAAGCAGTACTAGCTTAAACATTTCCTCCAACCAATCAGTTTCCTATATCAGCTTAACAGCCGAATTACCCATCATTGCCCTTTTGACAGAGTCAAGGTCTGCTAGGGTATTTGGAACTGATTTAGAAGGCACTAGATTAAGCAAACATACAACTGCTTTTGGCGTTGTTCCCAAAACGAAAATTTGGCAAAGCTGGCATAACTTATAAATTTTAAAAGAATCTTATTTCGTTTTACCTACACTATCCCAATCGAGGGATAATAGGTGTAGTTAACTGGGATGCAATCCCTTTGCTCTGCCAGATACTGTAAAACCCATCAATTAAGATACACCATTATGAATGAGCCATAATATTTTTACGGTCTTGTTTAACTTATTCTCTACCTTAATCTTGAACGCTCTTGATTATAGCAAGAGACTAAGACTTGTAGTGAACTAGATAAACATATCCAAATCTTAAATGATTACAGTATCAATGCCTGTTAAGGCAACTGCGGAAGTAGACTCAAACCAGCAGACCAGAGCAAACACAAAATAACCTATAGAGATACAGTCGCCTATTAAAAGGTCTGGTTACCATCTTATACCTCTAAGTAGTTGTCATAAGTACCATTCTTAGGAATACTTGGATTGAATCCATAATTCCATGAATTACTTAAAACTACTTGGAGTGATGTAACCTATCTTTATAGAGATTCTTTTAAATTATACCTTAGAACACTGATAGTTTATGTAATCAAATAATGAAAAGACCATCATCCATGATAGAAAACACTGTTATTCATTATGATAGAAAAACTCTATCGAATAACTGATAATCCAATAGATGAAAATTGTTTATCAAAACAAAAACAATATCTCTTCAAAAACTTGAATTAAAACAGAGTTTTTAACATAAACTCAAAGTGAAATCTCCATCAGCTGAAGTAGCAACTTCCAGCATCAATCTTGGAGATGGTAATCCCGCCATCTTCAAGCCTTAAGCTTGATTCTCTGCAAAGTGTAGCAAACACGATTAGTGACCTCAGTTACCACTACCCACTAAGGAGTAGAAAACCGATACTAAACATGTTTCAACAAATAATGCAAAAGATGACGTACCTTGTCCCTTAGTTATCAAACTTGGACAATTTACTTTCCAGTGACCTTTCTTGCCACACTTAAAACATTTTTCCTTCTTGTTATCTTTCTTTCCTTTGTTCTCTCCTTTACCATTCTTCTTCTTCATGTAATTATGACGCGATTTAGAAGAACTTTTAGCAAGAGATCTGGAATGAACTGATAATGCAAGACTGCTCCCACTGCTTCCTTCATTCCTCATTTCTTTGACATCACTCTTTTGACTCGGAAGCAAATCAGAGTGACTCACAGAAAAGACTAAAGAAGCTTTTGTTGATACAAGATCCTTAAGCAGACTATGAACAGTATACTCACTCTTGTTTTTCTCAACAGAAATTCTGAAGTCATCAAATGACTTCGGTAACGTGTTGAGTATCAAGTCAATTTTGACATCATTGTCAATTTGACCACTCATTAATGTGTACTCATCTATGAGTTGGATGAGTGATTCCACGTGTTCACGCACCAAACAGTTCTGACCTATTTTCTGTCTTACAATGCGCTTGATAAGACTGGATCTAGCATGTCCATCGAGTCCGCCATATGGTACGTCAAGACGTTGCATAATGTCACGCGCAAGCCATACATCACTATAACGAGGGCGCAGTGCATCTGACATACCAGCCAAGATATATTGTCTGGCCATGCCATTCGACCACATCCACATGTGATACTGTGCACGCTCCTCATCGAAAGATGTATCAGTCGGCGAACTCGAACAGGGAGTTTGCAGAACAAACAAATGTCTAAATGAATCCAAGAGTTTGACAATGTCACTTTTCCATCCAGGAAAATTCGGACCAGTCAAGGAATTGTGAACGATTGAATTGATGAGCGATGCAATAATAGACATATCTGAAAACAAATAAGCGAATTAAAGTAAGCACATACTATGAACAATTGAAACAAGTATGCATAGAACCTTTAGATAAAACAATGCAATTTGTTCCCTCCAATTGACCAAGCTAATTCACCGCAAGCTACTGAAGTAGACGTTTACGGCAAACGCTCGACCAGACCAAAATAGGTCCTTTAATTTCTCTCCATGCCAGGTATCCGCCGGCAAAAGAAATTAATATTGGAGATCTTTAGACCATGTTCACCTATCTTGAGCAGGGATCTCATGCATGAGTTGTGCTCAGGCAACATCTAAGCCAAAGTAACCACAAGCCTAACTCCGGACATTAAAAGGCAATTCGACATACGTACTAGACCTATGCGTCCTGCCCTTAACATCCTTTGTTATCCCATTTAGATTAATCTTAGAGACCAGTGAAAGTTGTCTCAATGCAAGCTACTGAAGTAGACGTTTGCTCAGAGGCTCCCACTTCTCATATTAAACTAAATGTTTTATTTAGAAACCTCATCGCATTAGAACTAGTAAATTATTTCTAACGCAAGCTACTGAAGTAGACGTTTACGCTTCGAAATGCATTACTTCTAATGAGAGGCCGTATTTGTGGAGGTCTAATGATCTTGGTTAGAAAAGAACCAAAATCCAGCTTAGTATTTTAATTCTAAAGGTTTCATGCGCACACATTATTTTATGTTCCCATAAATTATGTCACACCCAAAATCCCATCATAAATTAATATGATTCCGGAATTTATAGACATAATTTAAAACATAAAATAAAACACATAAGACATGCTCAAAAATTAAATTGCAACATGCTTATAAAAGTAAATAATTAAAGCAAATAAACATGCTTTCCTATTATTTACTAGTGCACACATAATAAATCATATCATTACGAGAATAAATAAATAAACAAATAAATTCTCGTGGCCCCTCAGATGCGATTACAACTGAAATAAATTAAATCTAACTATTACAAGATTTAATTCCATTACAGATCTTCAAACTGGGCCTCCGTTGGACTTGAAATCTGATTTGAATTGATTTAATAGCAACTGGGCTTCAATTAGGGTTTCAGGCCCAAACAGGATAGCAAAACCCTAATTTTCAGAACAGCGGGCCGCCTCCGGGCCGACGGGCCCGAGCTCCAGCTCGGGCAGCCACAAACCCTAGCAAGGAAACCCTAGCCGCCAGCCACCAGGCCAGCCCGCCGCCCCGCCTTTCTGGCTGTCGCCTGCGGCCGGAGCTCGCACCCCAGTTGTCGCCGCTGGCCGCGCCTGCAACCCAGCCACCTCCAGTCGCCGTCGCTGGTCACAGCAGCCGCAGCAAATGCCGGTGAACCTCGCGCAGAAATAGCAAGCGCAGCAGAGGCTGCGAAGCCTCTATCACCGGAGCCCAGTCGTGCGCGGCACAGCCTCAGCCAACAACAGCCGTCACGTGCCGCTGTTCCTCCCATCATGGAAACACGCGAGACAGAAACTGCCGCTGCACGCAACCATTGCAGCTGCGTGCGGCATGTCTGCACGACACCACCACCACGACGAACGCCGACGCTCGCGCACAACCTCCACCATCGCCGGAACCGCGAGCCCAGCAACCCGGCCCTGCGTTGAAGCACAACGGGGAAAGAAAAGCGGGCGCAGCCCAGTCGCAGGGAAGATTCCCCACCACCGCCACCCGCCTGCGTCGCGCGAAGGAGATGCGGGGCCTGCCTGGCCTGGTGCACGACCACCTCCGCGTGCTCGTCGCCCTGGCTGGATCTGGGAGCTCACCGGAAACGAGAGCAGCTGCAGTAGCCAGACCTAGGGCGCGGCCCAGCCGCAGGGGAGAGCCCCTGCCGCCGCCGTACTGCCGCCGCCGGCGGCTGCTGGGAGAAGGGGCTGATCACTAGGCTATGTCGCATTCTTCGTTCTTCGTTTCTCATTCTTCCGGATCTCAATTTTACAAATTTGAATAAAAGAAAATACAAAATACATATCTAGATCTCTTACATGATTTCCTATCAAATCTAACCACGAATTTTCTCGTGGTGAAAAATAGATCCAAAAACGAGAAGGCCACGAGAACAAAAACATCCACGACAATTTAAATCCATCCATGAACATACATATTCATTTAATTTCAATTTATCCAAGATAGAGCCTAAGAACATGAACCTGGCTCTGATACCAATTGTAGGGTTTGAGTCTACGATGGACAACACGAGTTGCCATTAATGAATTTCTTGCCAAGGATCGTTCTTAGGATACCAGGAACAAATTTCAATTAAATAAACCATGCGATCCTATGCATGCTCCTACAAAATTAATTGCAGATGATGGATTTAGAGAATACCTGATTTCACCGTTTGATCTACAGGTCTAGATCGGAGCCAATAACGATGAAATAGATTTGGATCTGAATCTGGACACTGACGATGAACAGTTGTTCCTACAGATCTGATCTTCTGATTTGTTCCCTTGCTCCTTGGAAATCTGGTGAGGATTATCTACCAAGTTGAATCCGAGATCTGGAGAAATCGATCAGTTTCCCCCTACAGATCGCCGCCGCCGTTCTCTCTCTATTTTCTCACTAAACTGAAAATTCTAACTTGATCTGATAGAGAGAAGGCATATATATAGTGTTAGGGTTTTGAGAAACCCTAACCCTAATGGGCTGTGAGCAGTTCATGGGCCAGACCAGGGACCAGATGCAAATAATAAAGTGGGCCCTCTTTATTAATTAAACCTTCCTTGTTCAACCTAGAACATAATTAATTAATAAAACATTGTTTTAACCTTCACCACGGTAACAATGCTGACTCGCCCCTTTATTACCACGTTATTAGGAACGGGTTGCACCAAACTAACATGATCCACATATTTAAGGTTTTAGACATTCATTAATTAATTTGGCTTATGACAATCAGCCGCAATTAATTAATCTCTTATTTCCTGAGTAATACCACTCACTCCTTTACACTTATGCCTGAATTAAATAATTCAACCTGTAGGGTTTAGCATAATGAACCTTGTGAGCTCCTCAGGGAATGTCACCATCCTGAAACGGATATGCTTACCTAAACGTCCAGACTAAGCAGGCCACACACGAATTGCCAACACCCAAAATACAGGTATAAGAGTACATGTAAGACTCGCCACCATGGTAAATCAAAGTGCGGTCAATCTGTGTGTGCCCCTTATCCTTCAGTTAGGTTTAAGATCATAGGAAGTATGTTAGGGATGTAGGGTTTTACCGTGAACCGAATCACCAAAACCAAATTGAACCGGATCGGATCTATGGATATTGCTCATAATTAATATTCTCAAAACCCTAGCATGCTCCTATGAATTTAATACAAGATTGTGGATTTAGGGTTTACCGTTATTCCATAGTCTCTGAACCGATCTTTCGTGTTTGAATTCCAAACTTCGATTCAACCACGCGATTCGAATTTGTCTGCGGAAACAGAAATTAGCAACCTAATTTCAAGAACAAAATTCGAAAATAAAGAAGAGAAAGAAGAAATCTCTTGTTCTCCAGATCAGGTCTTCAGATCTATATCCCGGCGCTGTTCAGATCTACTACTAGTGAGGACTCTGTAGATCTGTAATCTGAGTAGGACCAGAATCGAAATTCTCCTCCTCTCCCAGTATAAACGGCGCCTCTCTCTCTCTGCTGCCCTAGGGTTTCACTGATTTGAATGTGTTCAAAAAGTGGCTAGGGTTTCCAGAGAGAGTGGTCTATTTATAGACCCAGGGTTTTATCCCTAATGGGCTACTGGGCTCAATTCAGCACACTTATTTGGGCCAGACCTGGGACCTAATGCAAATAATAAAGTGGGCCTATAAATTAATTAATTCCCATGTCCACAACCCATGACACAATTAATTAATTAATATTAATTCTTTTTCACCACAGAATTAATACTGACCTACCCCTTTATTACCACGTTGTGAGAACGGGTTGCATTAATTGAGAATCCCCATATTTAAGGTTACCGGACATTCATTAATTAATCCGAGCCTCTGACAAGCTCTCACTACAATTAATTAATATCTTATTATTCCTGAGTAGTACCACTCAAACCTTATCACTCGTGCCTGAACTTAATCAGCCTGCAGGACTTTGGCACGATGAATGTTATTGAGCTCCTCAGGGAATGTCCCCATCCTATTACTCGGATATGGTTACCTATGTTTAGTCTCAGGCGGTACTACACGAATTGCTGTTACCCAAGATGCGGATATACGAGCGCGCTGTGTTGGCTCTCCACCATGGCAAGTCAAAGCAACAGTCAACCCGTGCAAACCCCTGAACCTTCGTTAGGGTTTGGACTCAATCAATATAACGAGATCTTTTATTCGCTGATGTCAGACAGACAAATATATCTCACTGCGGTCCATCAATACGCCACCTCTGCGTACCAGCATGTCAAGTAACCAAGACAAGCTACTTATTCCGACAATGCCGCAGCTATCCGGACAGACGTATCCTCACACGCTGTCTCGGCTGTGATTATGGTTTATGTCTCACTAGGTCAAGTGATCATACTGTCTTCTGCGATCTACTACACGCAGCAAAATCATCCCTATCGGTGAGACAAGAGGATACCATTGTTCATACATGCACGATTGTTAACAGATAGGAGAAATAAACCGTTGTATACACATTGTAATAAATGCTTTCAGTATACAAAACCCATCAAGGGATCTGGCTCATTCATATGTCAAGGAGAATGGCACATCCCACTGTTGATCCCATCAATACATAACCATGTACCGACACATCAAGTAGCTAGGATAAGCCCACTTATGAACCGATGTGTCGCAGCTTAGACCGACAGCCTAACCAGGGACCGTCTCAGCTGTGATATTGTTTATATCTCGCTAGGTCAAACGACTCATATGATCCTCTGTGATCTCCTACACACTATATGGTCATCCCTATAGGCGAGATAATAGGATATTATGGTTCGTTGTATGTTTGTTTCTTAGACAGCGAGCATTGTTGTAGCAACACATATATGAAGACCAGTGTACAAAACACTTAATCATATATGCTTTTAGTATATAATCCCAACAAGTAGTTGGTAAGGAACTCTGCTCGAAGCTCCTCCCATGTCCCGATTTGACTCTTATCTAGTCCAGCAAACCAAGACCGTGCCTCGTCTCTGAGTGAGAACGAGAACAGTCTCATTCTGATTACATCTTGGGTTACTCCATTCTGCTTCATAGTGTTACACACCTCAATGAATTGGTTGAGGTGCGTATATGGATCTTCTACAGCTCTCCCCGCAAACTGATTTTGCTGCACCATCTGAATAAGGCCTGTGCGCAGCTCAAAGTTGTTGGCATCGATGCCAACTCTGAATCCGGCCTCCGCTTGCTGTGGAAGGAATCGATCCAAGATGGACCTTTGCGGAACCACAATCTGCCTGTTGTTCAACTCTGTCAGTCTTGCAGCTTGCTCTGCCTGAGTAGTCTGGGCTGCTTGTAGTTGTGCTCTCAGCTGCTGTACTTCATTCACAAATTTCCTCTGCTCCTCGGGAGTCATATTTTGCAGAGGTGCTTCAGGATTCTCAGCCATCTCTCGCTGTTTTTCTTTTCCTTTCTTTTTTATTTTCCTGCATGTTGCTTCAATTTCAGAGACAAAGGCCTCAAGTGTTTTTCCTTTGGCTCGCATGTTCATGCACCTGCACAGAAAATAGGTAGATATCAGTTTGGCGTTGATCGAAGTGGATGTCACGTCGATCGATGCAGAGAGTGGTCGGCGTCGATCGACGAAGCAAGATGATCGATGTCTATCGACGCGAGACGCAGACTCGAAAACTCACACACGCACACGTACAGAAAAATAAAACTCAATCCAAAAAATTCTAGGACGAACTAGTAACAAGATAAAATCTAACAATTCCCCGACAACGGCGCCAATTTGATCACTGTAAAATCTACTAATTAATTATAGAAACAGTGGCAAATAAATTTGTAAACCCTAAGGTTATCGAATCCAGGGTAATTGTGTGGGGGAAACTATCATATATACTAATTATGATCCTAAGATTCATTGTTTGAGGTATTCAAAATCAGGGTTTTGCCTTAGAAAATAAAGATGACAATGCTGAAAATTAAAGGGGTTTTGAAATCAAATTTATTCTAGGGAAGAAATCTTATTATGGATAACATGTAGGAACAAATTAATTTAACAGGTGGAATACTGCAATAATGTTATATTTCCTTGTTTGGCAAATATAACCTAGATTACTAATTAGTGACTATCTCTGCTTGGTCTCAAGTACACCAAATTAGTCAATCTGATAAGCAAATCAGTTCGATTCCTACAGTCTAGTACATCTTTTTGGATAGTGTAGAGTGTATCATACATTCCTAATCCCACTATTAATATTCACCTCTTGGTCCTTCTATCAATAGCTAGACATCTAAATTAATCGTCACCTCTCGGTCCTTGAATTAATTTAGAATTAAAAATAAACACAGGAATCATGAACCTAATTAATTAATCCTAACATGCATCCATAATAATATCAAACCCTAGAACCCGCTAGGGTTTCTAGCCACTCATCGCAGATAGAAATCCAAAAGAAAACATATTAAATTGCATAAACATAAAGAACTTACAAGAAAAATAAAGGGTTTCGTGTTTCCCAAGTCTCCAAACTCTAAAAACTAAATTGTGGAATGAAACTATGATAATTGATCTGAAAATATGAGAGCTGCCCTGAAAAAGTCGAATTTACTAAGTATTTATAGGGGTGGATGTGTATCCTATCAAATCTAGGGATAAAGATATGAATAAATCCGATTTTCATCAAATTCCCACGCCAACAGACCCGCGTCGATTGACTGGAAATGGCATCGATCGACGTGGCTCTCTCTTCGGCATCGATCAATGTGGATTCACGTCGATCGACGTGATCTCTCGCCCCTTCTGCGCGGTCTCACAGTTTTGGCCATAACTTCCTCTCCCGAACTCCGATTGACCCGATTCCAGTTGCATTGGAGAGCTAACTCAAAGCTTCATCCATTGCCATGCGCCAATAGCCCGAATTCCTCTTGTGGAAGAACTCTTCACTGCTAATCTTACACGTCACTGCTTTCGGGATGGCTTTCTCGTGAACTTAGGCCTAAAACCTGCAAAAACACCAAGACACGTGTAATACCACCTAATATAGACTCATGCATAGAATATACATATAAAATCAATAAAATGACATAAAATAGTAGAAAATAATATAGATAAGCGAGTAAAATAATGAGCTTATCATAGATTCTGAGGACCATCAGGATTTTGTTAGGATTATGAATAGTAATGGTTACTTCTGGTCCTTGAGATCGATGGCTGAGCGACAGCAACATTAAGGAGGAGGAGGAGCAGGGTCCAGTACACAGGCACCACACGTGGAGGACTGGCAACAACATATGTTTTCTATTCTTCAGAGGTTACTGACACTGTGGAGACCTTATCTATTTCTATGTAGGACTTGGATGTCCGGATGACTGCGTTGCATGGTGATTTCTCCGCATTTCAGGCGAGTTACTTTGCGGACCAGGCCACTACTGCTGCCCGGTTTGAGAGCATTGATTGGAGGATGGATGAGATCCATGGAGATGTCCGGGAGTTACATCACCACCTTCTCATGCCCTATCGCTGCCGCCAAGACCGCTCACCACAGGATCGAGAGGAGTGATGGAGCACTGTCCACCTATTTGCAAACTTAGTCTCACTTGACAAAGTTTGGGGGATGTGCCGGTTGCCGGTACTTTGATTTACTCTTCTCCTCTCTTACCTCCTTATTTGTAGTTTGTTGGATGATTTTCTCATTTGATTCGCTTTGGTTGTAGTATAATTGATATTTTACACTCATGGTTGAATTTGGATGGATGATTTTATGGTTTATCTTTTTGGATGAATGGAATTGTGTTGATTAGATGCATGATTTTGTTATTCATGTTGATGTATGGCAAGTGGAAAGATTGGTGGTGTTAGTGAACAATGTTTGATGTATATAGATTTTGGATTGTGGAATGTTGGTGGAAAGATGTTTGAATGGGATTATTGTTGGTTTTGAATGCATATAATTTTGTTGAGGATCTATGGTGGAGTATTTTGAGTAAGATTTTGAATTGGTGGAAATGAGCTATTGATTGAAATGAATTATGCTCAATTGGTGGTGTTTGTGTTTGCGTTTAGTAGGTACCATAAGGCAAATGGAGAAGTGGGTTGATCGTGGATACCGATGGGTAACACATTCTATCGTTCTCTTTGCCATTTAGATTTGATTGAATTTTAGTTGTTTTAGGTTGTTTGTGTGTATTGTGTGATTGTGTGTGAATGATGAACCCAAACTAGGCTTGAGATCTACTCATGATGAGCTAGTGAAGTTTGAAGTTTACCTAAACCGATGATAGGGCGGAATCTTGACATCGAAACATTCTTAGGTTAAACTTTTGAATTGCCGAGTTTTGTGTGTGGTTTATGCTTAGGACTTCACAAAAAGCCGTGAGAATTGAGTCTTAACATTGTCATATCTTTTCGGTTGTGAGAGGCGAGATTGAGAGCGAGAGATCTGGAACTTACATCCGTTCTCTATCTATTAACATGAGCATGTGACTAGAAAATGATATTAGACCATCGATTCCTAGTCCTACCTTACACATCGGGAGTATAAGGTGTTATGTTTGATTATTGTTTGCCTTTCATATCTATGATCCCCGTGATTGAACTTGAATGAAGAATTCTTTGATATAATTAGGACAAAGTTTGGGGGAATGAGAGTATGAGGGTGAATACGGTGTTGTGAGAATTCGGATGGGAATTGCTTGGTATGATGGTTGAATTTAATCCCATTTGATGAGGCAAGAAAAGAAAGAAAATAAAAAAGGAAAAGTGCAAGTCTTGATAAAAATGAGCACCTACAAAAAAATTGTTGTTGTTGTGAAAAGAAAAAGAAAGAAAGAAAAAAAATATGAGAAAAGAAAAGAAAAAGAGAAAAAAAAAAAGAAAATGGAAAGAAAGAATTGAGAATAGAATAAGCCTCGGGATTAGTGGTTCGAAGTTGATAATTGGGGGGTTTTTGGGAATTTGAGGAGTTTAGCTACTTTGGCCTAAAACCACCTACCCTTTTAGATAACCACGTTATTAACCTAAACAAAGACCTTCTTGATTCTAGGATCTAGCTCATTGTAGTATAGTTGTGAGATTGGATGCAACTTATGGAAATCGAGCTTGATATCTCGTGCTTGCCTGAATTGTCCCTAAACACGTATGAAGTGCATTTCATTTCTTTTATCCAGTTTGTTGAGTGGATTGAGTCTTTATCATTAACCGTGTCACAAAGTTAGGAGATAATCTCGTTTGACTGTGGCATGCTAAGATAGACAAGATGAGCTATGAGGTATTGCACGAGGTAGAATGATTGCTTTGCTTTGTTTTGATTGACGACAATCAAAGGTTCAAGCTTGGTGGATTATGATATGCGCGTAAAATGACCTATTATTCGATGTGTGTGCATGCTTGTTTGTGTCCATTTTACACCCATATCATATGTTTTTCGCTTGTTTTTGTTTCATTTTCGTGTTTTGTGTTGTTTGAGTTGTTTAGGGATAGAATGGAGCATATTTCATTAAGTTTGGCCAATTTTCGGTGAAGTACCGACCCGGATAAGGTTCTAGTGCTGGAAATACCGACTGGATGAGCAGAGGAGCAGCAGGGGTGATTTCAGAGCCAAATCCCGGTCTGGACCATTTTAGGTTCGGTCTAGATTTGCCTTTGTTCGGCTCATCTTGACTGAACCCCTATTTAGATCGGTTGGTATCTGCTCAACAGAGCCAAATACAGGTCGATCTAGATCGGTCCCGGGCAATCCAAGACGTGCTGCCTTGGCGGTTTTTCAGATTTAAATAATCCCGGTCAAGACGATCTCATCCGAGGCGATCTCTGTGGCTGATAACTTACTATAAAAGGGGAGAAAATGCAAATTGAAAGAACTTTTGGCGGATATTTGACGGTTACTCACTCAAATTACACCTCCCATCCATTTTAAACATCAATTGAAGAGCTTCAAAGGCAAATCCAATCAAATTGATGAAGGAATGAAGATCTAGAGTGAAGATCAAGATCAAATCAAATTAATTTGGGGAAAATCTCTTGTTTACCTCTTTTGTAATGGCTAAGTTGTCTATTTGTTTTTATTTGAGCCAAATAAGAGGTATGTGTGGCTAAACTCTCTTGGATGTTGGATTGAACAAAGTAGTGGATAGTTTTGGTTGATAAATTGATTGTTTACCTCTCTATATATGATTAAGGCATGCTAGATCCTGTTTTTATGCAAATGATGTAGATTAGAGTCAGTCATTTGTTAATTGACACTGAGATTGCAGCCAATACGCGGGTTAAAGTGTTGTGAATTGTGTGTATTTATGTGGGTCTCGATCCAATCCCTATGCGGAGTAAGCACATAGGTCGATAATTTACGAGCCTTTGAGAGTATAGTAGAATTTGACAACGTAACGGTTCAATAATTCTATTGCATCTATGATTAGTTTGCCGATACAAAGGGGATTAATCAATTTTGTGTGAATTGACCATCTATAGAGAGATTAAATAAGTTTACAACATTCAATTAACCAAAATAGTTCACTACCTAGTTGTATTCAACATCCTACTTTCTCTATATTGTGACTCTTGATTTGTTCTTGTTCTACCTATTATTGAAGTATTTGAGGTGAATTTTTGATAGGGAGAATCATGTTAAATGTGCATTTAGATTTAAGTTTGATAGTTGTTGCTAGTAATTAGTTTAATTTCATTGCCTAGATAGTAAACATACTCAACAATTGTTATACCTAGATATAAGTCTTTACATATGTAATTGGTATTCTAGTGGGCGAACTGAGCAAGAACCGGATTGATATTTTATTTTTATATTGCATTAGAAAGTCTTTTGAATTTTTGGTGTGATCAAGGACTGGTGTTGAAATTTTTAAATCCAAGAAAATTTAGTTCATATTAACCGGAACCAAATAAACATTAACATAAAACCCAATAAACTAACCCAATTGAGGTCGCTAATATTATGAGTGCGTGAGGATAAGTTACAGTAAATGATGCTTTCATTCCATTGAAAAAAAAAGTCCATTAATTTATATAAAGTATGAAGTTATCATGAATATTCTTTATTACCATAAATGATATGTTTTTCAATAAACTCAACAATTGATCATGTGGAATTAAATTTTGTATGAAGCTATAGTCGTTTCTAACAAGATCACGTTTTAATGTATTATAAATAAAACTTTTAACTATTGCAATGATGATATTAATTGAGTTTTATGGTCCATTTCTCAATCTCAAAACTTTTAATTTGGAAATCTTTACACATGTGACCTCTTATTGAAAGTAAAATAAGTTTTAACACTGGGTTTATTCCGCTTAATATAATAAGTCTTGAGTTAATTATATATAGATATGGAGTGTGTGTGAATATATTCATGTGAATTAATAAAAGTTTTGGTGTGACAGCCGCCGGAAGAATGGGGAGTTGATGAAAAGGGCATCAAGAGAGAGACAAATGACTTTTGTTTTTAAAATAGAAACACTCAATTATTATTATACTGAAAAGAACCAGAATCAATAATATGGTGATGATAATAATTGAACTTTTACATAATCCTAATTTTATATAGATAAAGTATCAAAGGAAGAACTATAAATTTAGAGAAAGTTCACGTAGATAACAGTTTTCTTAAACCCTCCCAATTCACCCATATAATCATCTGATTCCAATAACATAATGGATAGATTAATATATAATAGGAAATATTCCTACATACTTGTTGTTTTGATATGTCAATAGGTTGTATAGAAACTATCAAATTAGGAATGTCTCTAGATTAACTTAGTTCACAAACTTGTAAAGTCCTGTTATGATATATCGAGTTGTAACAGAACTGACAAAGCTAATCAAGACTGTTGGTCCCGAAATCAGAGTACAAAATTGTACTGCGGAAGGCTTGTGTATGCAGCGGAAGTATTAAATTGTTGTTGCACTGGTTAGCATAAACAGAGTATAGTCAGTTTTGTGTGTAGAAAGCTTAAGCTTAGGTCTTTGTTTCAGTTAAGTTAGTTTCACAGTATATACACTTCAATACTTGGACAAGTATTGAAGGTTTCAAGAGTTAGTTTGTGAAACAGAAAAACAGAGCAGATATGAAAGAAATCAGTAAAAAACACACACAATTTATAGTGGTTCGGGTTTTAATATCCTACATCCACTCTTCAGACCCAAGGTTTGGATAATTCACTAAGTAAATACGGCACCTCCGTCCTTTGGTCAGCTGTGGCACTCGCCTAGGAACTCCTTGCAGACTAAGTCTTCAGGTTGAACTGGGGACGCACCCCGCATCCTCCATCCTGGTGGTTGGATGTTTACTAATTCTTCCCAGAATACGTTGGATGTTTACTCTTTCTTCCCAGAACTCAGGTGGTTGGCATACGCCTGTGAGAATCAGAATCCATACTAGGAAACTGACTGCTATGAATATATCTCAAAAAGATATATTCACCAAAGAAGAGCTTCAGCTTTACAACTTCAGCCTTGTGCTAGGAGAAATTAGCACGGTATAACTTAAGTCGAAGACTCAAGTCTCGTGTAAGGAAACACGAAAACTTAGGGAGTTTGCAGAGAGAGATCCTCTTTGTCGTATGAAAACTTTAGGATTCTAAGCTCAGAGATCTCTCAACCTTGTATGATTAGGCGTTTATAGTTCTTCTCGTTGATGTGTGCGCTAACCGTTTGAAGGTTGAGGTGCAGACCCTTTTATAGAGGATTTCCTCAAGCCATTTTGAATTTTTGTCTGTTAGACACATAAATCCAGACGTTAGACTCATGGAAGATATTGTCTAACCGTAGCCCATGCCTTAGGTCTGCGACATGCTCTACTGGTGCGTCAGTGTACCATACACTAACTTTATGTCAGACTAAGTTCTCAGTTTGAGGAACCCAGGTTTGGATAATCTCATATTGACTTACACTTTGGCATATTTGAAATGCGTAATTCTGACTGAGCTTCAATACCTTTCGAATAGCTCAATCTTTAAAGGTAGAGGCTCTCGTACTGACTTACAAAAGTCAGTACGGCTTAGCCCTTATACTGACTTCCCTAGGTCAGTATGGTAAACCCTCATACTGACTGTCCACAGTTAGTGTAGAAAATGCCCTCATATTGATTTCTCCGGATTAGTATGGAAAACCCTCATACGGACTTCTCCTTAGTTATTACGGGGAAGCTCTCATACTGACTTCTCCTTGTCAGTATGGTAGACCTTAAACTGAGTGCTCCATCTCAGTTTTAGGTTAACGCTATACTTGGTGGAAACCAAGTTTCAGGCGTGTAGATAGTCAGTTCTCGAGCATTTTTCCTTTTCTCGGTGTTCAACCTAAGTTCTATAACAACTTAATTCAATTCTATACAAGGATTATAAATTAGAACTCTAGACTCTGAAAAACTGACTAAGATGGCTTACAATCTTTGACCCACTAAAAAACAAAAGTAAGGAAGGATTTCTCTAACAACAATTCTAAGAAAGACAAACTAGGTAAAAATACGAAGCCCCAATTTGGATTGTCCGAAGTATGGAGAGACCATATACCAGTTTGGAGCTAATGACTCAGAGAAACTGACAGATGACACCAGCCTGAATCATCTCTAGTTTACAAAGTCAGTTCATTCTCGCATGTAGAGACAAATAGAACAAGTCAAAGGAATCATCGAAGATCGGTCTTTAAGTTTGAAGATTCATTAAAGACTGATGGAGCACCAACGAGTTTATTTCTCGGACCGGCAGAGCCATTCTAACACAAAAACAAAATGTCGACATCCCATGTCAGAAAAGGACGTAACCTCAGGAAAAGCGTCTTGCTCTCATCAGAAAATAGACACATCAGATTGAACGATGCCCAAATATCTCTAAACAGCTACAATTTCAATTACTCGCACTTCGTCGATAAATACACGAAGTACTCAGAGTAATTCATATAGAAACGAAGAAAAAACACTAAAAATCTGCTCAAGTAAAAACCTGACCATTTCTATCATCAAGGCAATCTCTAAGCCTTCCGTGTTTCATTTTAGTGAAGACGAGACTCGTAGCTTCTCAGCTCAAGTTATTTGGTGTTCTTTCTCTCCTAGAAGGAACACACCAGTCCCTGCAGATCTCTAGCAGTGATTCTTACGGGCGTCTAGCCAATCAGTTCGACAGTTCGGGAGGAACTATAAAGCTCTCAATTCCGAAAGAGGAGGCTGCGTGGTGTGCCCATACTCCAAATCTACGAAGCCGAAGTGACCAAAGGTCTGGGCAAATGAGTTATTGGATTGGTAGACACTGACATCTATCAGCTAGCGATAGATCATGAGACCCGTCTGTAGCAGAAGCTTAGTATATTTCCAGACTAAGATCTGAAGATAGGACGTAGGACTTTAGGCTCCGAATCTATAAATTTCTTGTATTTTACTGTTTTCTTATATTTCTGCAAGGTTTTCTAAAACTCAACACATTTTAGCGTTGAAGTATACTCGAAATGAACAATAATCTCATTACTCGATAACTAAGTGTTTTCTGAAACACAAACTGGTTAAGAACCACCAGTTTGTGAGTGCAGGTTTTGATATTAACATTTCCGCTGCATACTATACATACTCTGATCTCGGGACTAACAGTGTATTTTTAAAGAATTTATGTTTTGCTTGAATTTGATCAAAGAGTGCATAAACTAAAAATCTAATCCAAAGAAATAGCAAGAGTTATAGAGGAGAGAAAAGAGAGCTTGTTGATATATTCTACAATGTGCGTATTATTGCTCAAATAATTAAATTTATGTCTGTAATAACATTCTATATGATTAACTATAATTGTATATTTATGAGTAATTGAGGCCCAAGTGTAGCGAGCTAATCAGTTAGATAAGAATCCTAACTGCATAATTTCTTTTATAGATAAAAATGCATTAATACAAATATGATCTTATATGTTTCCCATGTAATTTGATTTAGTGACTTATTAAATACAGATAAAACGGTCAATAGAAAAATATATCTCAATATTTAATAAATTAGGGTGTCTTATCTCTAGGGGTGAATATTCTGTTATTCGGATCGGTTTTGGCCTGTAAAATAACCGAATTTATATTTGAGGTAACTAAATCGAACCGAATTACCGAAATAACCGAACAAAAATTCTTATTCGGTTTTCGGTTGTTACCAAATTTTAATATAAATTTAATAAATTAATAAAATAAAAAATAAATATATTTATATTAATATATATATTAAAAATATATTTATATAATATATATATAATTGATTATTCGGTTATTTCGATTCGGAAAAAAAAAATAATCGAACCGAAAACTGAAAATCAAAATATTAAAAAAAATAATCGAACCGAACCAAAAACTGAAATAACCGAAATTTTTCGATTCGGTTCGATTTTCGATTTCTTTCTGACCCCTACTTATCTACACATTTTTTAGTTAGTGAATTATATGTCAGAGTTTATTTCATTAGGGAATTTTATCCTTCATTAAGAGTTACATTAACATCAATATGGATGTGACCCTATGCCAATGCCACGTCACATTAAAATAAATTTTTTGGAAATAATATTTTTAATTTTTGAATAATATCTTATTTTCGTAATAATATTTTAAGTTTATATATTTTAAAATAATAACTGATATATTTTTATTTTTCAATTTATACTTTTATTTTTTAAAATATATATTTGGTATTCAAAATAAAAATAATATTTAAAAAAATAATTAAAACTTGGGATGTCTAGGCACCGAAAAATCCAAAAACAAATAATAAGATCGATTAAAAATTTTGAAATGGGCCAAACTGTCCAATGCTTAAACAAATATCTAAATCGATTCATAACAAGCTATGATGGGAAGGCCTCTTCTACAAAATCTCCACCGAAACCCTTACTCTAATTACTAAAATCAGATATCATATTAGGTTTCATTCACTATTACAAAATCGATTTGTAAATAGTGGAATATTTTCACCATTAGAATAGAGGGGTTGATCTCATGTCACTTTTTAATCAATTAATGATGGAAAATTATAAATGTCAGGACTAAAACCTAAGCAAGCCCAACCCAAGTAATTGAAAATAAGGAACTAGATTATGATCTAAGTTCCGGCCCAACACAAGAGTTCCGCAAGGTGTACGGAGATTCATGCAAAATAGAGAGACCCCACGTCGAACTTGAAAAGAGATCCTCGCAGGCAGATCAATCAAAGAGCCCGCGCCGACCTAGTCCATGAAAACAGTGTTAGGAAGTATTTTTATCTTATTGATTATTTTTTGTATGTAAAAATTTATATAGAAACCATCAGTTTATAGTCTCTAGAATAATTCTTGTTAGTATGAAATTTGTAAAGTCCTATAAATGATTATCATTGAGTTGTAACATAGTTGTTCAAGACAAACTGAATCAAGGGTGCAATCCATTAGTTTGGACCACGTTAGGAGAAACTGGATCTGGCTACCAGCTTGAAACTAGCATTCAGAAGAACTGGTGGAGACAAAGCCTTTTTTAGATTACCAAGATCAGTTTCTACACAAGATTTCCACTCACGTATAGAGACAAAGAAAACAAGTCAAAGGAATGTTCTATAAGACCAGATTTAAAGAATGGAGATTCCTTAAAGTCTGGACATCCCGGTGTTCAACCAATTTTGGTTCCTCGGACTGACGAAGAGTCGTTCTGACACAAGTGTAGAGTCAACACCTTTTGTCAGAAAAGGACAGAGTAGGTGCAAACATTCAGAAAAAGCACCCCGTCCTTCGTAGAAAGGAGAGGTGCTGGATTAGACAACATCCAGAGTGTCTCTAAATAGCTCTGAACTGAAACCGCTCCTACTTCATCCATAAATAGACGAAGTATCCCAAGATGAGGGGTTACCGATTCAGTTGCAAGAGTCAAATACAGATCACAACAGCTGAATCAACTAAAGCTACTGAAGAAATACGAACAACAATCACTTACAAAAGCTCTGATTTCAGACTCCAGGCTTTCAAGTTTCAAGGCTTTCTAAAAGCTAACCGTGTGCCATCTTTGGACACGAGACTCGTAGCCTCTCAACTCGAGTTATCTCTTGGTGTTCTTACTCTCTAAGTAAGAACACAACAGTTTCTGCTCATCTCCAAGCAGGAACTCTCACGGGCATTCAACCACAAGTTCGACGGTTCCGGGAAGAACCTTAAAGTTCTCAACTTTAAAGGAGGAGGCTACGTGGTGTGCCCACACTCCAAGTTTGCGAAAGCCGGAAGGAAGACGAAGACCTGGGCATGTGAGCTTGTGGACTGTTAGACAATGACAATTACTAGCTAGTAATATATCGTGAGCTCTTTGTATTCTATAAGCTTAGTGATTTTCAGACCTAGGTCTAAAGAGAGGATGTTGGACTTTAGGCTACAATCCTCTATAAATTCTTTTGCAGTTTACTACTATATTTATCTTTTTGTAAGGATATAAAACTCAACAAATTCTCTGTGTTGAAATATATTTGAATCTTGACTTAACACTCAACTTGCTAAACAAAATATTTTCTGAAACACAAACTCGTGAGCAACGAATAATTTGTGACGAGCTATTGATCGATGCAAAATCTGCACACAGATTATAGCAGAGGAAAGATAAATTTAGAAGTACCCGAAGGTTGTCGAACCCACAGGGATAGTGCAATGAAAGTAATTCATGTACTGAGTATAGTTTTTCAATCCTTTGTTTAGGCAAATCCAGTTTTTGAGGGGTTTTGGTTTTCAATGAAAATAACTATGAAAAAGTTCAAATAAGAGAAAGCACAGATCCTAGGGAAATCTACCAATGTGATCAACATGCAAGAAACAAATAATTCAAACCCATAAAATACTTTTGGTGGAAAAGCTGGTAAAGTGGAATTAATTCCTTGGTCGGGCAATTAAAGTCTAGATTATTAACTAGTGATTATCTCCTCTCAGTCTAAAAAACACAAGCTAATCAATCTCATAAAAATCAGATTAATCCTACAATTGAATTCTTCTTTGTTGGACAGAAAATCAAATGTATTGAACTCTCACTTCCTATTACTAATTTTCACCTCTCGGTCCATCAATTAATAACTAAACCTATTCCAATTTTCATCTCTCGATCCTTCAATTAAAAATAGATTTGAAATACAATCAAAGAGTTTAAATCAATAAAAAGGGTTTGAAGAATTCAGTTCAAGACATGCATCACAGGTGGAGAAACCCTAGAATCTGTAAAGGTTTTAGCCTAGTATATTAAAAATAAACATTGAAATATAATATAAAGATTGCATTGAAATAAAGGCGAAGAAAAGTACAAGAAAATAAAGATGTGGTTCCTTTGAAAACTTAAAAACTAAAGATTAAAATTGGAACTCTAAAAACTGGGGACCCTTGATAATGAGCTAAACTAGAGTTTATATAGAGATAGGGTTGTGCCCTTGAATGGTAAGAATTAATGGAATGTGGTAACTTCTTCCCCAAATTCGACCAAGACTTCATTTGGCAATTTTCCTCTTTTCTCTCTAAAAAATGTGCGAGAATGCAATTTTCCTTCTTCAAAAACATGTGCGTCGATCGACATGGACACCGCGTTGGTCGACTTGCATTGCCATGTCGAGTTTTTTCCTGGATTGAAATTCCTTTGTGTCGATCAACTTTACGTCGACCGACACAATGTTGTGTCGGTCAACGCGATGATCCCTTTTAGCCCGAAATCCTTTGCATCGATCTGCTTCACGTCGATCGGCACACGAGTTGTGTTGGTCGACGCAGATGAATCTCCACGTTGGTCGATCCTGTCTTCACGTCGATCGAAATAGACAGCATTGTAACGAATTTTTTCATCTTTTCATCAACCTTGCTCTTTTTCAATCCTTTTCCTACAAAACCTTGCACCACAAACATCATACCCTCCAAAATACACTCATGCTCAATTTATTCAAGAAAACAAATTAAAATGCATAAAATAACAAGAAAGCAATACAATAAGTGAATAGAAATACGAGCTTATTAGCTATCTTGATTAATCAAATTTCCGTTATGCATCAACTTTGACCTCGAGACCAACAAACACTCCTAGAAGCAGGTCGGCAAAGGAAACAACCCCCTCACGCCAACCTCCAAATGAGTTCACCAAGAGTATATTCCTATAACGAGGCTCACTAGGGAGGTCGGCTAAGGAGTTCATGACAAGAAGGCGGTGGAGTAGTTCGGCTCTAACTACTCAGACATGGCAATTGCAAAAATGAAGCTAAAAACTAGCTCATATGGTTGTAACCACCCCTAAATTCAAGGAGGTGACGACCGCTAGGATTTTAGGAGTCTTTTAACATGTAGTTTGGGCACCCTCTCATTTGTAAATAGGGGAGACCTATTATTTTCGATTCTTCATGCTCTTTCATATTTTCATGCTCATTTTTGCTAAGATAAAACGTTGACAAACTGCTCGCGCAACTTGCCGCACTTGTATTCCGACCACCTCTATTGAATAATACACGGTTATTTATTCTTTGCCTCATATTTATTATTCGTCTAATGTTTTTACTCGATTATACTATATTATTTTTGGTTAGTTCTATTAAATATCTTGGGCCCAATATCCATTACTATTTGAATCTCAATATATTTATTATATATCATATTAAATTTCATTCACTCCTACAAAAATCAATCACCATTGGGTTCATGCTACATCCAATAGAAATATTAAATGACGGAGATATCGATGATATTAAGGAAACAAGGCAAATAAGGGATGATGTATCTGTTGGGAAAGTGGCCTGCAAGTAAGCAAACAGAAACGCCAAACAAGCAAGCAATCGGAAGCAAAACAAACACCTTCCCGATTTAGTAGAATTTGATAGGAGAATAAAATCTCAGCCCAAGAAATCAGCGAAAAATAGCAGGGAATAAATAAAATAAGAACACACCAATTTAACGTGGAAAACTCTCTTCAAAATTGAAGAGATAAAAATCACGAGACCACCCGGTTCACCAAAAATCTACTATCACCAAAATAGAAGGAGTACAAAGAGTTCCACATAACTCTAAACCTGATTCTAGTCCTTAACAACTCTACGAAGGCACTAGAATCACAATACAAAAGAAAAATTCTTCATTTTCTTCTCTTCTGAAAAAATGTACTTTTCACTCTCTTTTCCACTCTCTATCTCTCACTCTAAGATGCAAAGAATAATAAAAAAATGTGTGCTAAAAAACTTCCTAAGATAGCTACCAAAGAATAACATTGGGAATTGCAACACCTTCTCTTGAACCAATGTTAGCATCAACTTCCAGCACTTGCAAGTTTCCAGCACTCGCCAATTTCCAACAGCTAGTTTTTTGGCTTTCAGCAACAAGCTTGCAACACCAATTTTCAGCTCCTGCAAGTTTCCAGCGCTTGCAAGTTTCAGCAATTGGGCTTCTCACAAAAACACATAGTTGAAAGCCCACCCTAACAAATCTCTCCCCCCCCCCTCCCGACTTTGTGGAGGAAATTGCCATCGCAGCAATGACACAACAAACTTCAAACTTGCCTCTTGGTAACACCTTCGTCATCATATCAACTCCATTATCATCAGTATAGACTTTCTCAAGTTCAGTCAACTTTTCATCCACCACATCATGTATCCAATGATACCTCACATTTATAAGTTTAGACTTAGAATGAAAAGTAGGATGCTTACCAAGATGAATTGCACTTTGACTATCACAAAGTAGAACATACATTTCTTGAGAAAAACCAAGTTCATTCAAGAACCTCTTCAAATACAACAACTCCTTGCAAGCTTCAGTAGCTGCAATTAACTCAGTTTCAGTTGTTGACAAAGCAACACAATTTCTGCAATCTAGATTGCCAAGAAACAACTCCAGCCATGTCTGAATCAGTGAGAACAGATTCCCCATCACCAAATCAAATCTTCAAGCCTGAAGTACCACGAAGATATCTCAAAATCCACTTAACTGCATTCTAATGTTCTCTCCCCGAAGTAGATAGGAATCTGCTCACCACACAAATTGCATGAGCTATGTTAGGTCTTGTACACACCATTTTATACATCTGACTACCAATAACAGAAGAATAAGGAATATTCTTCATCTCTCCAAATTCTTCATCAGTAGAGAGACTCCATTTCACACTCAACTTCATGTGTATTGCTAATGGAGTACTAACAGATTTAGCCTTCTCCATCTTAAATCTCTGAAGAACCTTCTTAATGTATTTCTCTTGTGAAAGCCACAATTTTCTTGCTTTCCTATCTCTTGAAATATTTATTCCAAGAATCTTCTTTGCTGCCCCCAAGTCCTTCATGTCGAAAGACTTGCTCAATTCTTGTTTCAGTATGGAAATCATAGAAACATTTTGACCAACAATAAGCATATCATCAACATAATACAAGAGAATAATAAAATCATCAGGTGAGAATCTCTGCATAAACACACAGTGGTCACAAGTAGATTTCTTGTAGTCCTGTTGAATAATCACAGACTCAAACTTCTTGTACCACTGTCTCAGAGCTCGTTTCAAGCCATACAAACTCTTTCTCAACCTGCACACATAATTCTCTTTTCCTTTCAATTTGAACCTTTTCGTTGATCCATATATATTTATTCACTCAAGTCATCGTGAAGAAATATTATCTTCACATCCATTTGTTCAATCTCTAAGTCGAGACTTGCAGGTAGCCCTAACACAGTTCGGATTGAAGACATTCTCAAAAGAGGTGAAAAAATCTCATCAAAATCAACTCCCTTTTATCTGACTGAAACCTTTCACAACTAATCTAGCATTGTATCTAGGCTTGGAAGTATTCTCATCTTGCTTCTGTCTGTAGACCCATTTATTCTTCAAGGCTATTTTACCTTTAGGTAATGCCACTAAATCAAAGGTATGATTATCATGCAAAGACTTCATTTCTTCTTCCATTGCATAAAACCACTCTTCTTGTCTACAATTTCTACAACTTCATCAAATGATTTAGGCTCTCCCCCATCAGTTAGCGACACAAAGTCACTGTAAGAATATCTGGTAGTTTGTCATCTACTTTAGTAGACCTTCTGAGTTGACTTTTTCGTGGATTTTCATCAACACCACCTGTAGAATTTGGCAAGGGGTCATCTTGTTGATTATCTGCAACATTCTCATTCTGCACATCAATTTGAATTGAATCATCATCAGCCGCACCAATAGGAAAATGTGGTGTAGGATTCGGGTCCGGATTTGTGAGTTCATTTAGAGTAGTAGAATCAACCTTCTCTACCCTCTCAATATCATCAATATTTTGATCTTCATAAAAGACCATATCACAGTTGTGTATGACCTTTCTCTCAATAGGATCATGCAACTTGTAACCAAACTCATCCAGACCATAACCCAAGAAGATGAATTTCCTTGCTTTGGCATCTAACTTGGACCTCTCATCTTTAGGAATATGGACATAAGCTTTGCATCCAAACACCCTCAAGAAGTCATCAGAGGTGTTTTTACCAGTCCAGACATTTTTTGGAACATCACCTGCAAAGCAACTGTAGGAGTCAGATTAATAACATAAACAATAGTATATAAAGCTTCACCCCAAAAGTGTTGTGAGAGCTTTGATTCCAGCAACATGCATCTGACTCTATCCATCAATGTCCTATTCATTCTCTCAGCTAACCCTCAGCTGAGGTGTCTTTGGAGGAGTCTTCTGATGTCTGATCCCATGTAGCCTGCATACTCCTCAAATAGACCATGATATTCACCACCATTATCCGTCAGGATGCATTTAAGCTTTCTTCCAATTTGCCTCTCAATAAGAGCATGAAACTCCTTAAATTTGACAAACACTTGATCCATACTCTTTCAGGCATAAACCCAAAGCTTCCCGGAGTGATCACCAATAAAAGTCACAAAATAAGAAACACCACCAAGAGTTTTTACCTTCAAATTACCACAAACATCTTAATGCACCAGATCTAGCAAATTAGGTTGTCTGTGAGGAGGATTAGTCTTGAAAGATACTCGATTCTGTCCCTTCAAGACATTGTGAACATCTCTTGAAATTGGAACTCTTAGTTCCTTTAGAGGACATTTTTCCTCACCAACACATCAAACCCCTTGGCACTAATGTGACATAACTTTTTATGCCACAATCTGGAGAACATTGCTTCTCCACAAGATGGACTGAGCCATCTGAAATTGGAGCTTGCAACAAATATAAGTTTTCTTTCAACTTCATGCCTTTAGCCAAAATTAGAGAACATTTGTTGATTTTCCATATTCAAACTATAAAATGGTTTTCATAACCATCATCGTCAATTTTCCTTATGGAAATCAAAGTCAGTCGAACATAAGGAGCATGTTTAGTATTCTGGAGTAGCACTGTAGAGCCATTTCTCATCTTCAAGAAAATATCACCAATGCCAATAACCTTGGCAAGACCATTGTTGCCCATTCTCAAGTGACCAAAATCACCTGCAGTGTAAGTGCTGAAAAACTCTCTTCTAGCAGTGACATGGACAGCAACTCCAGAGTCACCAATCCAGCTGGTAGTGGAAGAGATCAAATTCACATCACAATCATCATAAACAACTATAAGACCAACACTTGTAGTAATGGCAACTCTATCAGCATTGCTCTCTCCAGGCTTGCTACTACTCTCCATTTTCGTTCTTTAACTTCCAGCAATTCCTCTTCATGTGACCTTTCTTATGACATAAATGACACTCAATATCCTTGTACTTGGACTTGAACTTACTCTTACTTTTTCCCCTGTTGGGCTGACCCCTCACTTGTTGTCTCCCCCTCTGCTCTGTAACCAAGATTTCAGTCGAAGATGATGAATCTTGAGTTCTTTTTCTAACCTCTTCATTTAGAATACAATTTGTAGCATATTCATATGACATGGTACCATCAGGAGCAGAGTTAGTATGTGAGACCCTGAAAGTCTCCCTCTAATCAGGTAAAATATTAAGCAACCATAAACCAAGCATCTCATCCTCAAATTTGACACCAATATTATTCATTTGATTTTATAAACCTTGAAACTTATTCACATGATTGGAGATATGTGTACACTCTGCATATCTCAAATTAATCAACTGCTTCAAGTGATACAACTTGTTGTTCCCTATCTTTGAGGCATACAATATCTCAAGTGTGTCCCACAACTTCTTAGCATCTAGTTCATCGGCAACAAGATTCCGCTCATTATCATCAACACACATTCTAATAAAGCCATAGACTTGTTGATGCTCAAACTCTTATTCCTCTTTGGTTTTAGAATCTGGATTGACCAAAGCAAACACCGGTAAATACAAACTCTTTATAAATAAGTGATCGTTCATTTTCCCCTTCCAACTATGATAGTTCATAAAATTCAACAAAATCATCTTGCTGGTATTCACCTCCATAATTCTAGTAAATCAGGGCCACCAACCTGGCTCTGACACCACTCTGTTGGGAAAGTGGCCTGCAAATAAGCAAATGGAAACGCCAAAAAGGCAAGCAAGCATAAGCGAAACAAACATTTTTTTGATTTACTAGAATGTGATAGGAGCATAAAAAATCTAGCCCAAGTAATTAGCGAAAGAATAGCAGGGAATAAAATAAGTAAGAAAACACTAATTTAACGTGGAAAACTCTCTTCAAAGTTGAAGATAAAAACCACGGGACCACCTAGTCCCCCAAAAATCCACTATCACCAAAAGTTAAAAATACCCCAATCTTTAATTTCGTTTATGAATTATACCAAAACTATAAATATTATTGGCTCACACAAAGATGACAATCTATATTCGTGCGGATCGGATCCTTATCGTGTCAATCCGTTATCGATCTGATCCGTTAAGGTCAAATCCGTTAAGAAAAATCAAAATCCGTATTTGTATCCGATCCGTTAAGCTCAAATCCGTATCCACACGAATCCGATTCGTATCCGTTAAGGATCCAATAAGTATCCAATCCGACTGATCTGTTATGTATCCGATTCGATAAAAATCCGATAAGAATTCAAATCGAATTAATTCAATAAGAATCCATTTCAATAAACACAATTATAATTCAATAAAAATTCATATTTGATTGTTCAAATCATGTGTTGGATAAATAAATGAAAACTGCAACTGCATTTGAAACTAAAGTCCTAAATCAAATATCCCAATATACATCAATAAATCTTAAATTCAAATAATAGCTGTCAAACTTGCTCATTTCTAAATACTAATCAATCCTTCACCGTAGTCGTTAATACCCCACATACAATTTTGAGGAAGAGAAATATTAATAAAAACTTTAAGATTTTTAACAAATAAAATAAATTATAATAAATATCTTTCATCTATCATGGTGAAATTGCAAGAGTTGAGACAGTGAATACGAATCTACAATAGTTTCATCAATATTTAAATTTAAGATCTCACCAGTTAATTAATCGGTTGATACAACTTAAATGAAAATTTGATGTTGAGAAAAAAAATTAATAAATTTTGATAGTAGAAGAAAATAAATATTAAAAACTATAATGAATAAATAAATAAATAAATTTTTTGTGGTGAATTAAAAAAAAAGGTAAATAGGAAAAAATACCCTAAACTATTGACTTTTTGGAAAAATACTCCAATCTATTTTCATAAGTTAAAAATATCTCAATCTTTACTTTTATTTATGAATTATACCCTGATCAATTGATATTTCGGGAAAATACTCAAATGTATTATTATTAGTTAAAAATACCAAAATCTTTAATTTCATTTACGAATTATACCAAAGCAAGAAATATTATTGGCTCACACAAAGATGTCAGTCAAAACAACTATATTCGTCATGTTAAATTTAATGTATTAGACAATCACCATTTGCTATATATTCTTAAAAGTATTTAAACTTCATGTTCTACTCTTCTTCTTTTTTTGGTTTCCGTCGGTTGGTGTAACGTCCAATCCAAACGAAGACGCGTATATTTTGATAAAAGATCACACGTTAAAACACGCATTAGAGAAAAATAAGGAATTCAAGTAACCGACGGAAAAAAAAAAAAGAGCAGAACATGAAGTTTTAAATACTTTTTAGAAGATAAATGCATTTGAATATATAGCAATTATTGATTGTTTAGTATATTAAATTTAACACGGATGGTGATAGTTGTTTAGACTGCCATCTTTATGTGAGCCAATAATATTTATCATTTTGGTATAATTCATAAACGAAATTAAAGATTGGAGTATTTTTAACTAAGAATAATACATTGGGGTATTTTCCCAAAATATCAATAGATCTGAGTATAATTCATAAATGGAAGTAAAGATTAAGGTATTTTTCACTTATGAAAATAGATTAGGGTATTTTTTCGAAAACGTCAATAGTTTAGGGTATTTTCCCCTATTTACCCTAAAAAAATTGGGACATGGTCAATGAAGAACCTAAAGATTTCAATTTTTGAAAGAACTCTAAATCTAAACTAATATATCAAAATCAATTAATTAATAATTATATTTAAAAAATAGTTAATTTTTATTAATTTATTAACGGATATCCATATCGGATCCGAATCCGATCCATTTAATAGATTATCCAATCCGATCCGTATCTAATCTGAATCCGATCTGAAATTTTCGTGTCCTTATTGTATCGATCCGATAAGGATCCATATTCGATAAGCCTTAATCCGTATTCATTATTATCGTACAGATTCATGTCGGATTATTAGATCGGATCAAAAATTGCCACCCCTACCGATTCGATATAATCAATTGATTATAATTGATTATAAGTTTAATCAAAGAAAGGACATTCTTTCCCATTAAATTGTATGAGCAATTTAAAAATAAATAAATCACTAACATTATCAAAAAAATATTCCTAATAAAACTAAATTTGAAAACATAATTCTTTAATAAAAAAATTAAAATATAAATTATCTAAATAAGTTAATATGAAATTTTAGATGGAAAATTTTGTAGTTCGTCATCCAAAAAATGGCTTTGAAATTTGATCCAAATCCCAATGCTCCTTTCGAGCTTCCTACTCAGTACCACCCAAACCCTCATACCCAATTGGCTGACAGTCAGGCTGTCCTTTCCTCTTCCGCCGCCGCCGCCAAACTCGTTGTAACAGGCGGGAACAAGCTCTCCGGCCATGTTTCTATCAGCGGCTCCAAGAACTCCGCCCTGTCCATATTGGCGGCGACCCTTTGCTGTTCCGGCTCCTCTAAGCTCAGAAATGTGCCCCAACTATCCGACACGACAACGATGGCCGCCATTTTGAGCTCTTTGGGAGCTGATATTGATTTTTCCGGCAATGAGGTGGTGGTGAACACGGACCGGGTTGGATCGGTGGAGCCTGACGCTACTCTCGTCAGCCGGATTCGAGGCGGTTTTTTCGTTCTCGGGCCGCTGCTCGCCCGGTTCGGCGAGGCGGTCGTCGGGCTTCCCGGCGGCTGCGACATTGGGGCCCGGCCTGTTGATATTTATGTCCGTGGGCTGCGCGAGCTCGGCGCCGTTGTTGAATTCAGGTTTTTGAATTTTCTCTAAACAGTGCTCATTATTTTTTTTCTTTTTTTTTAGATAAGTCGAAATATTTAAATTTGATTGGGAGTGTTTGTCTGTTTAGTGACAATGACGAGTGTTACGAATCGCTATATTTAAGTAATTTAATTTAATGTCATTTAAATAATTCTACAATAGTTTGACACAAACATTCATTATTCACCGTGTTTACATAATGATAATTCATGCTGATTATGCAATTTGAGGGATACTTCATTACCCCATTAGAATTGAATTATATATTATATAATATGGATTTTAATTTTGTTCATATTGGATTGAACGATGAAACCAAATTAAAAAATAAGTTATAATTAAAATATTTTGGTCCATAAAGAAATTAACTTAAATAGCTCGAGTCTTGATAAGATTGAGCATGAACAATTAATCCGGTTAGTTATTTTAAAGTATTTTTATATTATTATGACTTTTCTACTCCTCTGTCCCAAATTAGTAGTCCTAAAGTGAAATGGTACAGTAATTAATGTTTGTGAGTACAGTGGAATTAATATTTTGTTGGTGGGTGCGAAAAAGTTTGTCATTTTAGGAAATGAGACTAATAAATGGGACAGATCGAAAAGGAAAGTGGAACTAATAAATTGGGACGGAAACAGTATTTCTTAATGATGTTTTAAATTATATAATTGTATTTATTGAGTTATATAATGCACCGAAGTACAAGGGTTTGCAATGGGTCGGGTCGGATCGGGTCAAACCCAATTGGTCGACTGTCCCTGAATCCAAGCCACTGAAGACCCGCTCAAGCCCCAATGCCACCCAACCAGACCGAACATGATTTTGATGTGGTTAAGATATAGCCTGAATAATCGATGATATGGGACAGTTGCAGCAGCAAGTGATCATCAAACCTCCATTGAAACTAGCTAATTCGGCAACATCCTCAGGGACAACAACGTCCTAGCCCACGTTGCAAACGGAAGATGTTTGATTGGTGGGAGATTCCGCCTCCATTACCCTAGCGTGGGAGCAACTCAAACTCTTATGATGGCAGCAACCATGGCTGAAGGAACCACCTTGCTTTCAAACGTTGCTCGAGTACGACTCATCATTACATACTCACCAACAAAAATGCCTTCTGTCACTGTGTTTTTTACTCTGCAGGAACCAGAAATAACTGATCTTGCTCGCTTCCTGACCAACACTGGGGCGCATGTCGAAGGCGCAGGCACAGACAAGATATGCATACATGGAAGGAGACGATTACTTGGCACTGAGCACACTATCATGCCTGATCGGATCGAAGCAGGCACCTTCATGCTTGCCGCAGCAATCACTCGATCCTCGGTTTCTCTATCCCCTGTCCAGCCGGTCTGCTTATCCAGTCTGATTGATAAGCTCTGTGAAGCTGGATGCAGAATCACACACAAGAATCATAAGTTGGAGGTACATAAATAAATCTATATAGATTAGATCCCTTTATTTGATAAGTCTGATTAACTGTACTGTGCTTGGCTCATCAGCTTTCTGCCATCCCTCGGAGCAGCAGGGACACCTTACGAGGTTTCGATATTAAAACGCTTCCATACCCTGGATTCCCGACAGATCTGCAACCCCCAGCAATGGCAATGCTGTCAACCTGTGATGGTTTAAGCATCGTGGAGGAATCGGTGTTTGAAAACCGCTTGACTCATGGTATGGCGTTTTCTTTGCTGTATGTATGTCTGTGTTCTCCTTCAATAGCCTTTTGTTGTAACCAGTGAATAAGATATTTTTACTGATATGGAATCTGGAAAATTTTGCCCAAGAAAACCCAAAATTATGATGCCAATTGTCCAATATTCAGTAGATTTTATCCTAACTAATTTTTGTTAGAGAGTTTTACTGTATATTATAATTCCCAGTTTGATAAGGATAGATTTGATCATGACACATACTTTATCTTCCATATGGTCTTGATGTGAATTTTTTTGGAAAAAAAAAAAAAACAACGTTGTTTCTCTTTACTTGAAATGTGCAGTGAAGGAGTTGCAGAAGCTAGGAGCAAAGATTTACAGTCATGGAAGCAGTGCTGTAATTTATGGAGGAGAGTGAGTTTTGCATAGTTGTGTGAAAGTTCAACTCCATTGATATTCTTTCTATTAAGATATCTCCATTTTGCAGTAAACTAGGCGGTGGGCGGGTTCGTGCAGCCGACTTAAGAGGTGGGATGTCGTTAGTATTAGCAGGTTTAGCTGCGGAAGGAGTGACTCAAGTGGAAGGGATGTCGTATATCGGCCGTGGGTACGAGAATCTGGAGACGAAGCTTCGGCTATTGGGGGCCGACGTGGAGAGGATAAAGGAACATGATAGAGAAGAAACTGAAACTGAAACTGAAACAGAAACCTAATGTTGATGCTGGCAGAGGAGGTGGACTGGACTCGTGATGATCGTAGGATCAGCCGATCAGGAGAGGAAGCAAGTTTATGTGCACCTGTTTAACCTCACTTCTGGAGCTTCACTTATAATTCTACTTAATGTATGTGTGAATTTGCTTATATTTTTTTCTTAATTTTCTCGAGAGATGAATTGGAGATACATATTTCTTTCGTTTTCGAAGCAGGTTGGGTCTTTTTTATTACACCCTTGAGGTTTATTGAAATAAGAATAATTCCTTTCTTTGGAATATGGAAAGTTAAATACTAGTATTGGACTAGTTTAATTTTAATTAGGTTTGATAAATCCATCAGAGTAGAAACTAGTTTGTCAATGAAACTTCGATTTGTGTAAACTTTATAGCATACTTCATTTACTTTTATTTTCATTAAATCAATTATTCTACATTTGAATGTAGAATAATATAAACAATATAATGCTAATTGTTATACCCCAGCTCGACACGATACCGCATAGTGGTTCGATCTGAGTTAACTCGACCACCAGTAAAACCAACCGTCGAGTCATCCACAGACTTAGTAGCTCGAGTATTAGTCAAACCAGGCGAGTTGACAAAGCAGTTGATTCTACTACCACGTGGTATCCCGCTTCAAGGAGAAAGGAGCAAGGATCAAGGAATTGAAGATTAGAAGCTGATTTTAAGGGATTTACATTAATTATAGATCCATGAATTATTCCCTTGAATGTTGCTTTCTTGTAATAGAATACAGTTATAAATAAGAGAAAAGGAGGACTAAACCTCCTAATACATTTTTTCTGGAAGGATTATTTTTAACTCTTGAGTACTCTTTCAATTACATTATTTTGAACCTTAACAATTTGGCGCCGTCTGTGGGAATTGAAAAGAAGGAAACAGAGATGGAGAGATCTATATCCAGAAGAAATAGCACGAATGAAGAAAATTCGGTGACGAACCAAAGAGTCTTTGAAGAGCATTTGCGGCAAATGCAAGAGGAGATGGAAACGTTAAAAGAACAGAACCGAAGGGTGACTATGGATGCAGAAATGCTTAAAGAACAGTTAGCAATGTACCAGGAACGGTTCGAAAATGAGAGTATGAGCAATGAACACCCAGAAACTCACTCCGATAACACACGATACACAGGGGGGAGAAACCGGAGCGAGGGAAGGTCAAAAGACAGAGTGAAAAATCTCGAAGCAAAAGTAGAGGAGTTAACGAAGGCATTGGCCGCTGTCCCTGGATTGCTGAACACCGCAACAAGTAACATAACAGGGAACTATAATGACTCACCATTTGTGAGTCGACTGGCAGAAGCAATGGTCCCAAAAAGATTTGTGATCCCGGTAATGAAGGCTTATGATGGGACAACAGATCCGGATGAGTTCATAACCCTATACAAATTCAGAATGCAGACCACTACGATACCGGAAGCAGTGCGAGAGGCATGTATGTGTAGGAGCTTTGGTGCATGTCTCGAAGGAGCAGCGATGCAGTGGTTCATGCATTTGAAAGTGGGGAGTATAGAATCATTTGCAGAGTTGCACAAACAGTTTTGTTGCCAATTCTCTAGCAGCAGGAAAATGCCAAAGAGATCTGATGATCTCTATCAAATTATGCAGAAAGAGGGTGAGTCACTCCAATCCTATATAAAGAGGTTTAATGAAGCGAAGGTGGCGATTCCCAACTGTATGGAAGAAACGGCGATGTCGGCTTTTAAAAAGGGATTGACACGAGGATCAAGTCTATTTTGGAAGTTGGTAAAATACCCGTGCGCAACATATGCTGAGATGATGGCAAGGGCAGAAGTACAGATTCGAAGAGAAATAGAGGAAGAAAACTTTGGGAGAAGAGAGAAGGGAAAGATAGTGACTCGACCAGAGACAATGCCAGGAAAGGCAAGTAGGTATGCTCCCTACTCGAACCGAGGAGAGCGGAAGGTTTCTAATGTGCAAGCTCCCAATATAGACGCTCCGAAACCATTCAATATGAACGCAAATCCAATGGTAGTAATCCAAGAAATGATGGCTTTGAGGGGGCAGGTTAGGTGGCCAACGAGAACATTGGCAAACATTGGGCAAAAAACGCCTGAAAACTACTGTGCCTTTCACCAAGGGTACGGGCACAAGACTATCGAGTGCAGAGATTTCCTAAAGGAAATCGAAAGGCTCCTTAACCAAGGGCATCTGCTGCACTTGAAAGGAGAACGAAGGAATAGCACTTGGAAAAGGAACCGAGGAAGACCAGGTCGAGACAAGAAAGAAGCAGCTACGGGAGCAAATCGAGTACCATTACCCAATGAGCCAATGGTGGAAAAAACGATTCACATGATATCTGGTGGGCCGCCAATAGCAGGAACCTCACGCAACGCATATAAACGCTACCGAAGAGAAGCAAGAGGCGTGCATTCAATAGCGCCGTCTTGGCTGTCAACAGAAGAGATTACATTTGGGCCATCCGACTCGGAGGGAGTCCGGCACCCACATGATGATGCGTTGGTGATAGAGCTCCTAATTGCAAACTGTAGAATGAAGAGAATTTTAGTAGATAGCGGGGCGTCGTCAAACCTTATCTTTTTAAAAGCGTTTAAGGGTATGGGGATACCAGAGAAAAATCTAAAACCAAGTTCGAGCCAACTCATTGGCTTCAGTGGTGAACAACTAGTACCATTGGGGGAGTTATTTTTACCTGTTTATTCTGAAGGAATAAATCTCTCTGTACGATTTCAAGTTGTAGACGCAGAGTCGTGTTACAACGCGATTATGGGACGACCATGGATGCATGAGTTGCAGGCCGTCCCATCATCGTTCCACCAAGTTATCAAATTCCCAACACCATGGGGAATTCGCTCAATAAAGGGGGAGCAACACACCGCAAGAGATTGCTATGCGGTAACACTTCGAACCATTGGGGTGGTAAGCACACAAGATAATGTGAAGGAGGTGTGCTTAGAAGAAGACGAGTCGAAAACCACATTTATAGGCAGTGATTTGTCGATCGAACAGAGTAAAGTGTTGCTAGCGTTCTTACAGAGCCAAAGGAGGGCTTTCGCATTCAGTCATGACGAAATGCCAGGGATCGACCCGAAAGTGATGTCTCACAAGCTACAGGTCAACCCACAAACCAAGCCGGTACATCAAAGAAGGCGACGGTTTGCGGCTGAAAAGAACATAGCAATTGCAGATGAAGTAACAAATTTACTAAAAGTGGGGTTTATTAGAGAAGTAAAGTACCCAGAATGGCTGGCGAATGTTGTTGTAGTTAAGAAGAAGAATGGGAAGAACCGGATATGTGTAGATTACACTGACCTGAACAAGGCCTGTCCGAAAGATCCATTCCCTTTGCCACACATTGATAGACTAGTTGACTCGACTGCAGGCTATGCCGTAATGTCCTTCATGGATGCATTCTCCGGGTACAACTAAATTCGAATGTTTCCACCCGATGAGGAAAAGACCGCGTTCATGACGAATCAAGGAATATACTGTTATCGAGTCATGCCGTTCGGTCTAAAGAATGCAGGATCGACCTACCAGCGGTTAATGAACCATATGTTCGAACCACTGATCGGAAAATCTATGGAAGTGTATGTCGATGACATGATTGTAAAATCCGCGAGTATGGACGAGCACTTGAAGCACCTGGCCGAAACGTTCCTTATTCTGGAAAAGTTCAATATGAAGTTAAACCCAACCAAGTGCCAATTTGGAGTGACCTCGGGAAAGTTTTTGGGTTACGTGGTAAGCAGACAAGGGATTGAGGCGGATCCTGTTCAAGTAAAGGCCATACAAGAATTGAAGCCACCAAGCACACTAAAAGAGTTGCAAAGGATGATAGGAAAGCTGGCAGCATTAAGTAGATTTGTGGCACGGTACTCAGATCGAACCACTCGCTTTTTCGAACTCTTGAAAAAAGCAAAGAGATACGAGTGGACTGAAGAATGCGAAGTTGCTCTAGCCCAGTTGAAAAGTTATCTAACGAGTGCTCCCATCATGTCGAAACCATTCGAAGGAGAAACACTGCAACTTTATCTAGCGGTGTCTGAAAAGGCGCTAAGCGCAGTGCTGATAAGAGAACAAGAGGGATCACAATACCAGGTGTACTATGTCAGCAGAACATTGCTGGATGCGGAAATACGTTATCCCGCATTAGAAAAACTGGTACTCGCACTCGTGATGGCAACAAGGAAATTGCGCCCATATTTTGAAGCACACGAAGTAGTGGTGGTGTCGAATTTCCCCATACGGAGCATCTTATCAAAGCCCGAACTATCAGGAAGATTAATGAAATGGGCAGTAGAACTGGGGGGATATGGAATCAAGTACGAGTCAAGGCGGGCTATAAAATCGCAAATCTTGGCGGATTTTGTTGCGGAATACACTCCAGACTTACATGTGCAAGCAGAGGTAGAGTCCGTGCCAGTCGATTCAGAAGTAGGGAAAGTTTGGACTCTACATGTCGATGGTTCGAGTAATGCAAAAGGATCAGGTGCAGGAATTTCTTTAACCTCACCAGATCAGATTGCATACCAAAGGGCAGTAAAGTTTGAATTTCGAGCAACCAATAACGAGTCAGAGTACGAAGCATTAATAGCAGGCCTGCAACTTGCAGTAGAAATGAAAGTGAAGAAAATCAAAGTGAAATCTGATTCTAAACTAATCGTAAATCAAATACTCGGATCATTTCAAGCAAAAGATTGTAGAATGGCCGCATACCATGAGGTTGCGAAAAGACTAGAATCAAATTTCGAGGAGGTAACTGTAGAGCACATCCCAAGGGAACGAAATATAGAAGCAGATGCAATGGCAAACCTCGCAGCATCGATGAACGCCAGCTCATCCAGACTAGTCCCGTTAATGATTGCAATGTGGCCTGCAACTCGAGATCTTGTTACTGATACGATCGAAAATCCAGAACGAATGAATGTGATATGTGATTCGAATTCCTGGATGGATGAAATCAAGGAGTATTTGCAAGGAACAAATCAGCAAGCGACAAAACCAGAAAGAATAGCGAGGAGAGCTGCGAGATTCGTTATATTCGAACATGAGCTGTACAAAAAGTCGTTCGAAGGGCCATTGCTGAAATGTGTGAGAGAACAAGATGTATTGGATATCCTAAGTGAAGTGCATCAAGGAAGTTGTGGAAATCACACTGGTCCAAGAAGCTTGTCACATAGAGTGATTTCAGCCGGATTTTACTGGCCAACCTTGAAGAGTGACTCGAAGGAATTCGTTCAGAAGTGTGGGAATTGCCAGAAGTTCGCTAATATGAGTCACATGAAGGCAGAGGTGTTGCACTCGAACATCGCAGTTTGGCCCTTCCACAGATGGGGAATCGACATAGTGGGTAAAATGCCAAAAGCAAGAGGTGGAAAGGAGTACATTGTGATCGCAACTGATGCATTCACTAAATGGGTCGAAGCCGAACCATTATCAAACATCCGTGATACACAAATGATAAAGTTCGTGTGGCAACACATAGTTTGTCGATTCGGATTACCCCGAGAGATTATAACAGACAATGGGAGGCAGTTTTCAAGTAGAAAATTCAGAAACTACTGTGAGGAACTAGGAATACGGCTGCTATTTTCAACGCCGAGATACCCAGAGGAGAATGGGCTAGCTGAATCAACGAACAAGACAATCTTGAACACTTTGAAGAAAAAGTTGGGCGCCTCAAAGTCTGCATGGGTCGATGAGCTTCCAGCAGTGTTGTGGTCATATCGCACCACCGCGAGAACTAGCACATGCGAAACTCCTTTTTCTTTAGCATATGGATCGGAGGCAATGGCTCCGATAGAAGTGATAAAGCAAAGCCCAAGAGTGGAGTGGTTCGATGAGGAATTAAACCAGGAGAGAGCTTTTGACTCGCTTGAAATGTTGGATGAAAAAAGGAACGAGGCCTTAAACAAGATGGAGAGAAGGGCAAGAGTAGTAGAGAAGCACTACAACAAAGGGGTTCGATTGAGGTCATTAGCTGTTGGAGATTGGGTACTCAGGCGTGTATTTCAAAACACGAAGGAGCTGAACTCAGGAAAATTGGCTCCAAGCTGGGAAGGGCCTTATATTGTGTCGGAAGTCATCAAGAATGGCGCGTATCGCATCAAGACGCCGGAGGGTAAAGACATCCCGAATGCTTGGAACATCAAGTATCTAAGGAAATTCTACTTTTAAGTTATGCTTGTACTTAGATGAGATAAATAAGAGAGATACAAACTCCAAGTTAATTTGATTTGATACGAGATGTATGTATGCAAGTCGAATTAAATAAAATTCTAAGTCAAAAGCATTGAACACCACAAATTCAGATTTGTTACAAAACATCCAAAAATCAAACAGGCGGAGTGCGAGAAGGAGAGTTATTTCCTTAGCTTGGAGATCCCTTTTTGTCTTTCGAGTTAACCTCTTCATTCGCAGAGCCAACCGAATCAGAATCGCCCTCGGAGTCAGTAGGCAAGAAGCTCAAATCCAAATCCGGATATTTAGCAAGGATCGAACTCTTGATATCATCGGCAGCAAGCTTAGCCATGTCTTTAAACACCGGTCGACCCAACTCAGTATTCATCAGCTTATATAAGTTCAAACCGACTCCAGCCATCTTGGCATCCTCAAATTCAGCTCGAATTGTCTGAAGCTCTTGCTCTCGTTCAGCAAGTTCCGCAGCTTGGGAGTCCCGAAATTACTTCTCAGACTGAAGCTCCTCGACGACAGAAGTCTTCTCGGATTTGAGCTGCTCGATAGTTTGCTGTGCAAAAAGCAACTCTTTCCTTGCTAAGTCGAGAGACTCAACAGCCTCACCTTTTTCCCTCTCAAGAACACCCAAAGAGGTCGCGAGAGCAACCCGATCACGCTTCTCTTCAGCTAGCGTTTGCACAGCTCCAAAAAATACGCCTCTAAGCATCTCAATATTCTAAATAAAGAATCCACATGAAGGAAGTTAGGAAATAAACAAAGTGAAATTCAAGAATAATAAAGAATTAGGAATACGAGGAAACCTTGAGAGACACGTGCGAGAAGTCCATGAACTTTTTGATTGCTACAGTTGAGGTGTACCACGGCGGACCAGCCAAAATAACTCGGAGGAAAGTCGCGAAATCTGTTTTACCAGCAGCAGCAAGTCGCCGATCTCGAGTCATCTCATTGACCTTCTCGACGTCGACTTGGGGGGAGGCTGTGCGAGAAGAATCAACAACTACAAGCTGAGCTCGAGTCGTTTCATCCTCACCTGTATGAGTAAGATCGAGAATGTCTTGTTCCTCAACAGATGGTCCTTTCTGCATATCGGACCTTTTCTTCCTCCGCCTTTCCAATACCTCATTGTCCGAGTCGATCGCCTCTGAATGACCCTTCTACCCAACCTCGGATTCAGCCTTCCTCGAACCACTGGCTCCTTCAGCATCCCTCTTTCTCTTGTGCTTCATCCCCGCACGCCTCTGCTGCATACGGATGAGCTCTTCGGGAGTAAGCTTCGTCATGTCTTTGACCCCACTAATATCAGCCCAACGCGAACCCGTGAGACAATCGATGTCCTGAATCGGGAATTTGTATGCTTTAGCGATTCGAACGCGTTCGTCTTCAGTAAGCGCTGGTCGAGGCGGACCTACACAAGAAAAAAGTCAGTGAGATCAAACAAATTCAGAAGCGAGAATAATTCAGACTTACGGGATGCAGTTCGAACAGTTCCGGATAGAGAAGGTTGTTCGGTTGGAGTTCGCACGAAGAAGAATTCCTCAACCCACCCCGCATTGTTGGTCGAACAGCCCTTGATCAAAGGCTTGACCTTGCTGCTAGAATGCTTCGAAAAGAAATAGTAACTTTCGCCATTTTGAGCATGCAGATTATACAATTCAGCGAATTCTCGAGCAGTGGGTGATCCGAAGCCAAGATCATGGAATATGAGTAAGACCCCCATCATATGCCTCCAGGCCATTAGGGCTAATTGTATAGGTGCAATACCAAAATACTCAAGGACGGAAACAAAAAAAGGATGAAGCGGGAGTCTGATCCCATATTTAAACACGCGCGTGGAAAAATCGAAATGTCCAGACGGTGGACGATAAGGACGGTGATCGGGCTCAGGTAATACGGGACAAAGACGAAAGGAAAGGTAAAATTTGTAGAAATAGCTTCGCAAAAAATCGAAATCCAAGGAAGTTCGTGCAGTAACCAGTGATCCCTTCAAACCCTCCCCGTACTCCGTCGGGTAAACGTCGAAATTCAACTCCTCCCAAGGGAGAGGAGAGAACGACCGTTCATCAGAAGAAGAAGATGAAGCGCAATCAGAAGTGCCAGAAAAAGAACCCCCAACTACATTCATCCCGACCGTAGTATAACAAAGAGGAAACGTAAAGAAGGAACACGACTTACCAGAAAAGGGAAGTTGAATCAGTCGGACAGTCTCGCCGGTCCGCGCGAGAGAATCGTACGCCGATGATGGGGAAGAAGAAGGGATGAGTTGCAGAGAAGTATTGAAGACGAAGAAGATGGAAGGGCACGAATTATTTATAATAAGTCGAAAAAGGGGGTTGATTTTGAATTTTGAAATTCAAAACTAATCGAAAATCCCCGAAATCCGCGCCCTGAATTAAATCGTGTAAATCGCACAATGCCACGTGTCGCGAAAATAACGGATCAATTCTAGATATTGGACAAAATCATATCATGTTTCGTTGATCGAACCGCTCCGAGACGATCTCTCGTTAGAGCTCGAAACGCTCCGAGACGATCTCTCGTAAGAGCTCGAAATGCTCCGAGGCGAT
>JAPKLW010000540.1:191122-212934 GCA_026898455.1 Plectranthus barbatus
GAACCGCTCCGAGACAGTCCCTCGTAGAGCTCGAACCGCTCCGAGACTATCTCTCGTTAGAGCTCGAAACGCTCCGAGGCGATCTCACAGTAGAGCTCAAACCGCTCCGAGACGATCTCTCGTTAGAGCTCGAAACGCTCCAAGGCGATCTCTCGTAGAGCTCAAACCGCTCCGAGACGATCTCTCGTTAGAGTCGACAAAGCTCAAAAAACTACTTGAAACCTTATGATAATACCATTAGTTTTATCATAGCACAATTAAACTATGATAAAACTGGGGGGAATTGTTATACCCCAGCTCGACACGATACCGCATAGTGGTTCGATCTGAGTTAACTCGACCACCAGTAAAACCAACCGTCGAGTCATCCACAGACTTAGTAGCTCGAGTATTAGTCAAACCAGGCGAGTTGACAAAGCAGTTGATTCTACTACCACGTGGTATCCCGCTTCAAGGAGAAAGGAGCAAGGATCAAGGAATTGAAGATTAGAAGCTGATTTTAAGGGATTTACATTAATTATAGATCCATGAATTATTCCCTTGAATGTTGCTTTCTTGTAATAGAATACAGTTATAAATAAGAGAAAAGGAGGACTAAACCTCCTAATACATTTTTTCTGGAAGGATTATTTTTAACTCTTGAGTACTCTTTCAATTACATTATTTTGAACCTTAACACTAATAATAAAAATTAACATTATATTTAAAAAAGTACTAAAAGCCTTGTATAAATATAGAAGATTTTATTAATGAACACATTCACATTTTCATTGCAAAGATAAAACACTAAAAGAAAAAACAAATATAAAATAGTTCTCTCTCGTTTATTTATTTAGATAAAGAAAAAACTTGAGATACGAGATATTCGACGGGAAAACGAAAAAAAAAAAACAGAGAAAATAGAAATTATTTGAGTTCAAGACGATCATCCGGTAGTGAGCGAACGATGAAGCCGATCAACTGTGTCTCATTGGAAAAGATGGGAAGGCAGAAGAGATGGTGGCATGGCATCCATGCAACTGAATTAACCGGTGTTCTGCAGTCCAGCTGCGATACCTTTCATGGTCAAGATGAGGGTGTCCTCCAGCCCCGGCGCGTACTCGCTCGTCGGGTTCAGCTTCACGAGCTCGTCCGCTGCTTTCGACTCCATGTACTCCTTGGAGATGTGTGGCCTCAACTTCACATGGTAGTGTGGGTCACGGATGCGCTTCAGGGTGTAGGCTTGGGTCACATTCAACGTCGTGATGTAGGAATCGCGGAGGCGAAGCCGCTGCTTCAGGTGGAGGTCGCCTTCCAGAAGATCCTTGTGTCCGGCAATCTAATGGAACAAACAAACACATGGAATAAGATACTATATATATATGGAACATGAAAATGCACACCAAACTTTACCTGGAGCAGAAGACTCTTTGTTTCCTCATAGTTGGACCTCAATCGCTCACCAAACGGCAGGAGTTCCTGCGAGACGAGGAGCTTGTCGTACAGGGCCGCGATGCCGGGGTCTCCTTTGGCGAAAACCATTTCAAGTAAGTCGATCGTGACTCTAAAGAAAGGCCACTGGATGTACATTTCTTGCAGCATTTTGAAGTTTCGTATGTCCTTCTCCATGGCGTGTTTGAATGCAGCTCCGAAGCCTAGCCAGACTGGTAGATGGAATCGTGTCTGCGTCCACGCGAAAATCCATGGGATAGCTCTCAGGGACTCTATTCCTCCACTGGGTTTCCTCTTGGAGGGACGGCTACCAATGTTCATCCGGCCATATTCGAGCTCTGGTGTTGCCTGCAACGATTCTTACAGTCAGTTACCAATCTCACATGGACATGAAAGAAGGAAGTGGTAGATGGAAGATATAATCTGACATTCTGTAGCTCCTTACCAGGCGGAAATACTCAACAAAACGAGGTTCTTTGAAGACGATTGATCTGTACTCCTCAGTAGCAACGACAGCTATCTCATCGAGAAGGGCACGCCATTCCGGCTTCGGGGAGACCGGGGGACGCATTCCGTGTTCTAACGTAGCAGCAGTGAAACGCTGGAGCGTTCTGAAGCACAACTGCTCCTCACCAAATGACTGTTCAATGACTTCTCCCTGGACTGTCACACGAAGAGATCCCTGGACAGTGTCCGGAGGTTGGGACAATATGGCAAGGTGAGTGGGGCCGCCTCCTCTACCGACAGTCCCACCTCGCCCGTGGAACATTGTCAGTTTCACACCGTATTCCTTAGCAACTTTGACGAGCTCCTCCTGAGCTTTGTACAATTGCCAGGCTGCTGTCAATCGACCAGCATCTTTACCAGAGTCCGAGTACCCAATCATGACTTCTTGCTTACCGTTGATTCTGTTTTTGTACCAATCGATTGAGAACAGACGCGCAACAGCAGCAGGTGCAGCTTCTAGATCAGCCAGTTTCTCAAAAAGTGGGACTACCCTCAGAGGTTTCTTCACATGGCATTCCCGTTGAAGAAGTTCAACTGCTAGAACATCCGATGGCGCTGTGGCCATCGAGATTATATAGGCACCAAAGCAGTCAGATGGCAGCTCTGCCAAGACATGTAACGTATCTAAAACATCAGCAATTTCTTCCGTTTTAGGGAGATCTGCACCAAAGAGGGGCCTTTTGCTGCTGAGTTCAGACAGCAGCCATTCTTGCCGTTGTTCTTCCGGCCAGTCTCTGTATGATCCAATTTCCAGATGTTGGGTAAGGGCATCCAGGACATCAGTGTGTCTGTCTGATTCTTGCCTTATATCCAGTTTCACAAGGGACAGCCCAAAAGTTGAAACTTGTCTAAGAAAATCGAGAAGGGTACCATCAGCAATTACTCGGTCCCCACTAGCACAAAGAGATCGGTAGCAGAGCTCAAGTGGCTCCAAGAACTGCACACCATACACACTAATTCAGTCGATGTATTTAGAATACCGATTATATAGATGCTTGCTTTTAGCTTAAAAATTAGGCAAGTGTATTATTTTTTTGAAAAAGCAAATATATTATTTTACTTATGTAATATTTTATGAAATCAAGCAAGTAAAGATGGCCATAATTCTTCTCTAGGAAGACTTTACTTCTCGAAAAAGGACACAATCCATCAAGAAATTTCCATAAGGATGGACTACATATTATGGATGCTTTGTATCATGATTTTTTTTTTAAATACCTGGTCAATATTGGTGTAAGTTGCCTCTTCTGCGATTTCGGACATCCCTTGAGCCAACAAATGACGAGAACGCTCACGTGTCTGGTAGAGCTTATCCCTCACATCACCAAGAATGACACGATAGGGCTCACTTGGAGGGATCGTTTTCCAAAACTCTGCACAAGGAACATAACTTCAGACATTACTAGGAAAGGACATAAATTCCTAAATAGTTTGTTTATATGATAGAAGTTGTTATATAAGCTCAGAACTCTGAGTGCAATAGTAATATGATAGAAGAAATAAACACGTCTAGTCATCAGTTCATTCTTGAGTAAAATGATACTTGCAGCAACTTCAAGGTTCACTGAAGATCAACAGAAATAAATGGAATCATGCAAGTAATTTGAAGGCTACCTATGTAATGTTTGGCATCCCTCTTGGAAGATTGGAGGAGCTCATCAGCTCGGGCACGGAGCTCATCACTGCAACGCCACATGGACAACTGGAGAAAGGTTGCAGAGTTAAATTAAAAGGCATATAAACACCATTTTAAGGCAATACTCAACTTAGCCAAAGAATCAAATTTCGAATGAATGACCATTTTTGCAATTACAGTAACTAATACCTCAAACATGAGATCCTCTATTTGAGAATAGTATAAGTTAGCAGCCATCATTCTCGCCAATAAGCAAACATCCCTTGTAACCTCAGGTGTAACTCTTGGATTTCCTGCACATGATTTTAGAAAGATTTCAAGCATTAGTTTCAAGAGAGATTTGAAAGGTTTCACAAGAATTAATGAATATTTTTCCATAAGTATCAAAGAAATATACCATCACGGTCTCCACCCATCCAAGATGAAAACTGGATTAACGGAGCATTGTAAGGAACACGCTCGTTAATCCCTATATTCTTAAGTGCAGTGTCAACTCGGCGCAAAAACTTCGGTACACCTTTCCAGATAGTCTCATGAAAGTAGCTCATCCCTGCCCTCATTTCATCTTGAGGGGTAGGGGGAGTACGCCGGATCTCGTCTGTCCGGAAAGCAGCTTGGATCTAGAACAAGATAAAAGATTGCTCAAATAATATTGCACAATAATTTTGAAAAAACTAGAGGATCAACACTACAGTCATTAGAAATGCTTAGCAATTGCATAGATTATAGAAATAGATATAATTGGATCTTATCAATTTCTGTGATGTTTTGTACAACAATCACAGTCTAACAATAATTATTGACTGTTTTTATTATTTCTTTTGTACCAACTGGTCTTTATGCACCTTCATTCTAATCGGATCTCCTTGAACAAAACAGGTTTTATTTCAATAATAAAATTGCACAAGGTCAAATAGGAAATCTCAGTGAGTCTAATTTGCATCAATGTAAATGATTGTATCTAATCACTTTTTTTTTTTTTTTTTCCATTAGTGATTTGCAACAGCAACATACAGGTTTGGTTTGATAGTTCTGGGAATTCCAAAAGCTTACCATCATTTTCAAACTGCACTCAAAAATAAAAAATACAAATGCATTTAGCGAACAGATCCTAGTAACATACCTCCCGTTGTAAGGCCTCATCCAACTCTTGTTTATCATCTGGAGAAATGTCTTTGTCATATAACTGAGCCAAACAATTCCGAATCCTGAACAAGACAGTTTAAGTTAATATGGAGTACTAGTTGAAGAAAGAAACACAATAAACAATTAGATATAGATACAAATGTATAGCAGAGTCAAATGCATAAGTAGCAAGCAGAGAGCCAACCTTGCATGCTTCTGAAGCAGTGATCTTCTTACACTCTGTGTAGGATGAGCAGTAAAGACCAGATCTACCGTCTGGTTCTTTAGTGCATCGAACACTTCTTGAGGGGTTTTCTTTAAGTCAACCACAAGTTTCTTGAAAGTCTCTTCCATGTCGGATTCTGTCATGGCAGAGTTCTCATCCGTGTAGTCTCCTTTTTTCATTTTGTTCCGCCTCCGATGGGCAATCTGAACCTCCTCAGCCAAGTTGGCCAAGCTAAGCATGTGGGAGAAAGCCTTGGCCACGACAATCGAATCACCAGGATCCAAACTTGTCAACACATTTCCTAGCTCCTCCAGCTTCTTCGGATCATGTTTGTTTTCATACTCTGCAGAGAGCTCATAGCATTCTTGCACCTTCAATGATAGCAGAAGTTTCAGTTTCGATTCATTCCATCAACCAAATCACAAAAGATAAAATTAACAAGATTCCAAAACTGCAAGAAAGATGATGATCAAGTAGTGACAAAATAGTCAAACAAACACTGACCATCAACAACAAACTACTATTTTCATATGAAAATCCATCTCCAAAAGATGAATCAATAGATTATCACAATTATCATCTAAATTCAATCTTCACTAACAAATCATCCATTTTCTTGAAAGGGCTTAACATCTGGCTTCTTCCACCTCACTGCTGCAACATAGTATTTATCACACTCACCAAGTAGCAAAACCCAGTTACAACACAAGATCAAATATTTTTAGAAATCAAAATTCAAAAAGTCAACTTAGTCCAAAAAAAAAAAAAGGAAAATTCAAATCCCCCAAATCCAGAACAATAGAAAACCCAAAACCGTTCATACCGTTTCCATGAGATCCTCTCCATGCAAATCCTGAAGAATATCAAGAAACCGATCCAAAAGCAGCGCGTCATACTCAATCAGCTTATCATCTTCCGACACTTTCGCGGGAGCCAAAAGCCGCAATTGGGCATCAATCGACGCCATCTTCTCCAAATTTCTGGCAGCCATCACTGTCGATCCAATTCGCAACACTAAAAAGGCAAACAGAAAGACAAAGAAAAAGACCCCAATTTGAGAAAACCTCGAAGAAGTTAGGAGCGCGAATCGCGGCTTGAATCAATAAGCATGAATGTTCATTATTAAACAGAAAATAGCAAAAAATTGAGCTTCATGCAATGTGTCGAAAATAACACATGCAAATTGAGCTTCTTTCTTTTTCACAAAAATATTAGCATGATTTTGTAACTATAAATTGGAAGAGTGGGTGGCTAAAGAGCCCATGATAGTGTACCTGAATCTGACAATAAAAGGGAATCCGAAAGTATGAGTGGGAGAGGGAGGAAGGGAGAGAGAGGGAGCTTTAATGATCCAAATACAAGTGTGAGACGTAGTTTATATAGACAACGAGGAGTGATTTGCTTGGATTTTTTGTTCTTGTCCGAATTGAAGTGGGATTGGGATTTGCTTCCTTTTAATTTTATTTAATAATACCATTTAACCAGAAATCATTTTATTTTTTTTAGTTTTTAAGGATTTGTTCATAATATACCGCTACAAGTCTACTTGATTTCAAATTTATATATTTCCCACGTTCAATTTGAATTATTTCCATATTAATTATTCATTTTTATTTAGTATTTTCTTATATTTAAATTTGTTTAATTCTTTGTGTTATTTTTTAAAAGTTCAACTAACAAGTTTATTCCACTCAATTAAGGTAAATAATGGGAGAAGATCCTCTACAGTGCTAAAAGTACTGCACCTATGCTGTCAAATTAAGTTTTAACCACACATTCATAATACTTTTATATTTTATTATATTTTACTTAAATTATTTTTTATTTGATGTGAGGAGCAGCGGGGGATGCAGTGCTTTTAGCACTGCAGAGGATCCTCTCCCATAATACTCCCTCAGTCCTATTTCATTTCGGCACGGGAATTAAGGATTGTGAGTGTAGTGGAATTAATATTTTATTGCTGAGTGTGAAAAAATTTATCATTTTAGGAAAATGAAACTATTTTATGGGACAAACAAAAATGGGAAATGGGACTAACTTGCGCAACGAAGAGAGTAATTTTTAGCATTTTACTTTTATTTGATCATTAAATTTAATAAATTCATAATTAAGATCTATAGTTTTATAGTAATTAAAGTCATCTTAATTACAAAAACTTTTAGAATTAATAAATATGATAATGGGATACGGAGTAAAGGATGTGATCACTCTAATTTTATACGGGAGAAGAATATAATCAAGTTACGAATCTTTTTTATTTGCAAGTTCTTATTTTGTAGGTGAAGCAATATATATTGTTTATTAATTTGAGTTGGAATAGGATTCGTATTCTTATTCTTATACTCGTATTTTACCACTTATATAAGAGGATTTAATTATATGGAATCACAAGTCAATTCCGTTTCGAATTTGGTTTTGGTGGATGAAAGATTTTTTTTTTCTCACTTTATTGAAATGATGCGAGATGAATTCCACTTATCAATCACTGATTTTAGTTGAGAAATTTATTTTTGGTAGAGAAATAATACAATGTTGAGATATTTTAATATAAATGTTACACCATTATCTTCAATTAACCGCTTATCGATATGCTCATAATCCACTTTGACCAACTAAAGCATATGCTTTTAAAGATGCTCTTTGATCTTTTTCAACCTTCTCCAATAGGAAGTCTTTTTGCAAGCAGTCGAGTAGCGGCGCAACTCTACTTTAGAATTGAGTTAAATTAAAAAAATTATTATGGCTCTTTCTTCTTTTTACTTGTTAGAGAAGGGCTAACTCATTAAAAAATCGTATCACTATACTAAAAAAAATCGATTAAGGGGCTAAACCTCACATAGATCGGCCCATGTGTAGGGATGTCAATAAAGCCCGAAACTGATGGGTCGGCCCGAAATCGGTGGGCTAAAATGCGGGTTAGGGTAAAAAAATTTCAACCCGAAATTATTTTTAACCAAACGGGTTGAACCCGACGGGTTGGCGGCCCGAACGGGCTGAGCCCGGTGGGTTGCGGGTCGGCCCGTAGGTCCGGCAATATTTAATAATATATTTAATAATTTATTATTTATTATTTCTAATATTATTTATATCCTACTATACCCATTAATTATATACCTAATTTCCTAGACCTAATTTTCCGTCACAAAAAATCTCATCAATCTGTCCCAATGACGTAGTCCTTTACCCTCAAATCGAAAAATCTCTCATTTCTTCCTCTTTCACTGTCTTCCACTCGTCACTCTCCTAATTAGCGTACCTACTCATTTCTTCCTTTCAATAACCTTTAGCCACTCGTTGTTATGTTCACCTAAGTGAAAGCTATATTTAATTTTTTAATCATTATTTTATCATTTTATACGTTGAGAAATGTACTTCTATTACTTAAATTAGTTGGTATATAAGGATTGATGTTTTTTTTTTCTTTTCAAACTATGATTATCCACTTATCACTATTTTTTGCAAAGATATTGATATTTGATGTCTTTTATTTATGTTGGTTCATTATTTTCTTTTTTTATTTTGTTTTAGGGGGTTGTTAAAATATTTTAAGAAAATCTTTACAAAAATAAACTCGTAAATATTGCCAACCCGACGGGTCAGCCCGAAAACCGGTGGGTTAGGGTTAGGTTCAAGAATTTTTAGCCCGATAAAAATTCAGCCCGATTCAACCCGGACCGAATAGCCCGCAGCCCGATAGGGTTAGCCCGAAATCCGACGGGTTAGCCCGATTGACATCCCTACCCATGTGTATAGATTTGTTAATAATTTAATTTGTTAAGTTTTAATCCTAATTCGATATATTGAGCTAAAATACAATCACACATACAATAATGATAAGACTAAGATAAAAATTTAATTTGATTGATAAGAATCCAAGCACATAATAAGATAAGAATCCAACAATAATAAGATATAATTAACCTCATAAAAAATATTTATATGATCACAATATTTAAATTAAACCTCATAAATACATTAATATATGGTCTGAACCATTTTCAGCCTCAGCTTGTTCATTATTATCCGTCAATTCAACTTCAAACCGAGCAACCTCTTCTCCTTCAATGTTTTCATTTTTCTTATCTCCAGGATCTTTATCTTTCTTTTCAAGGTATGACATCCTTGATTCATCAAATACTACATCTCGGCTGATTACTATCTTTTGAGCTCCAGGTTCTATACTCCACAAACGATACCCTTTCACTCCCGTAGGGTATCCAAGCATGACATACTTCATAGCACGAGCATCTAATTTGTCTTGTTTTATGTGGGCAAAAGTTGCACACCCAAAAGGTCTCAGGTGCATATAAGTTGGCCTTCTCGCATACCACACCTCATCAGGTGTCTTGTATTCTAGTGCTACTGAGGGGCTTTGATTAACCAGGTAACAAGCTGTTGCTAAAGCTTCTCCCCAGAAGCCTTTAGACAACCCAGAACTGAGAAGCAAGCATCTAACTCTCTCTAAGAGAGTTCGGTTCTGTAACCACCCGAAACTTTTTAACATTTTTGTAACTCCTTTTATAAAATAAATTATTGATTACTATTATTTAAATTATTACATTTCATAAATGATATCATAAATACAAAATCTACACATGTTCTAAATTAGAGCCTAAGATAATGCTAGGAATTTATTTACAAAATTCTACACATGTCCTAAATTAGTGCCTAAGATGATGCCTAAGATAATGCTATGTATTTATTTCCTCCATCATTTCAACCAAGCATTTTCACCCTATAAATAGCTATGCATTTTCATTCCCCTAACTCGCCAAGCATTTGTTGTTTTGAGCTCTAAAAGGTTGCGCAAGGAACTAACTACGTTGTTCGATTTTCAAGCAAGTTCAAAAGTCAAGGTGGGGAATCTATGTATGATACATCATTTTATCCATGTTATGCTTTAATGCAGGTACCTATTATTAGCCGACGGGCTAACCACGACATAAGCCGACGGGCTGCCTACATGTTCTATTATCTACGTTTACCTTGCTTTAATTGTATAACTTGGATAAATTGAATTCACCACTGAGTTGATAACACTCATCCCGAAGTTATTACTAAATTTTTTTCAGGTTAATATATCGGGCGATGGGCTAGAGGCAGATGATGGCTATGGAAATTTTCTTTTCATTAAAAACTATGTAGTTCAATTTTTCTTAAAAGGAAAAAAACATTTTATCTCTTACAAATGTTCTACTATTCTTAATTAAAGGGTGTTTTTGCTATTATTTATTATACTACAAAATTGGGGTGTTACATGTTCATCCTCTGCACAACCCTGTTTTGCTGCGGGTTGTGAGAGACAGTTCGGTGTTGTTTAATTCCCTTTCTTTTGCAGAATTCATCGAAGTCCTCACCAACAAACTCCAAACCATTGTCGGTTCTTATACACCCTATCTTCAACCCTTTTTCATTTTCAACACAATAACACCACTCCTTGAACTTGGTGGCTATTTCATGCTTCCCTTTCACAATGAATACCCAAACCTTTCTCGAAAAATCATCAATAATGGAAAGGAAATACCTTCCTCCTCCTAAGGTTTCAGTCCTGGAGGGACCCCACAAGTCGGCATGTACATATTCCAAATGGCTGCTGCTCCTATATTTTCTTGGAGTGTATAGCAGCTTCTTGCTTTTTGTCAAGATACACTCCTTGCATTTTGAGATGTCATCTTCTGTAGCCACTTCAATCAGCCCTTGTTTCTTCAATTCACTTATTCCGGCTGAGCTAATGTGCCCAATTCTTCTGTGCCACTTCCATGTGCTTAAATCTTTAATTGTATTAGCTTGTCCAATCAATGTTCTTGCATGAAGATACTCCCTCCGTCCCGGCTGAATTGTCCCGGTGACTTTGGGCACAATAATCAAGGAGTGTGAGTGTAAAGTAAGTTGAGTGGAATTAATATTTTATTGTTGAGTGTGAAAAAGTTGCCTTTTTAAGTAATGGGACAATTGAGATGGGACGGACGAAAAAAGAAAGTGGGACAATTGAGGTGGGACGGAGGGAGTAGTATATACTATTCAACCGTTATCCCTTTAGTATCTCTTGATCTCCCTTGAGCACTTTGATTGTACCACTGTATGCTACAAACTTACAGCCCTTGGCTTCCAGAACTCCCAAGGAGATCAAATTCCTCTTTATTTCTGGTATCCATCTCATATCTGTTAGAAGCTTGCTCTCCCCATTATGATTTTTAATACGTACAGAACCGATGCCTCTCACGTTGCATGTGTTATCATTTCCAAGCATTACGGTCCCTCCTTCTATTTGTTTCAAGTCCACAAACCATTCCTCACGTGGACACATATGGAAGGAACACCCCGAATCCAGAATCCAATCATTCGATCCTCCAACTTCTGTCACATTTAAAACCTCGTCATTCTGCTCCTAAGTTGATTCAACCACATTACTCCAATTCTGAAATTGCTCTTTTGCCTTTAACACATAGCAGTCCTTGATAATACGGCCTGGTTTCTTGCAGTAATTGCAAGTCTTAACTTCTCTTTGCTGCTGCTGAAAACCCTTGTTTTCAGACTGGTAGGATTGTGGTTTAGATGCCCTTTGTGCCATGGCTGGTTTGTATACTTTCCTTTGTCATGTATCCCTTCTAAAACTTGAATATCCACCTGCTTGGTTTTGTGGTTTGTAAGGGGTAAAACTCTTCTTAGAACTCCCACGAGAGCTACATTTCTTAACCAACAGTCCAATTGCACTTGAGTTTGTCGAATTTGGTTGAGTATCAGACAATCTTTCTATCTCCTTGCTTCTAACTGCAGATAGAACCCCTCATCAAGGGATATCTTCACTCTTCCATAGATCATAGCGTCCTTAAGATTTCCATATGATCTAGGGAGTGCATTTAGCATATGGATTGCATTGTCCTCGTCTTCCAACTTCACCCCGATGATGTCTAAACCATCCACAATTTTACTAAAATCATCAATTTGATCAAGAACGCTCTTATCATCGGTGAATTTACAGGTATACAATTTCTGCTTCATGTACAATCTGTTAGCCAAAGGTTTGGCCATGTACAATCCTTCTAGCTTCTTCCAAACACCTGCAGTTGTCGTCTCCCTAGAGACCTCTCGCAGTACCTTATCGTCTAAACTCAAAAAGATCAAACTGCGAGCCTTGTTGATCATCTTTTTCTTCTGCTATTCAGTTTCGCCTTTAAAGGCTGTATCATTATCTACCACAGCATCATCTAAGCCTTGTTGGGTCAGGATAGCTAACATCTTAATCTTCCATAAACCGAAATTATTTTTTCCCGAAAATTTCTCGATATCGAATCTCACTGCAGCCATTATTGTTCAACTAACAATACGAGAGAGTGTATTTCACACAATTTCTAAACAGCTATCCAGAATAAAACTGAAATCCCAGCAAGTAATCGAATGCAGTAACAAGATAGGGCCTAAGATATCTCAAAAATCTAACAAGATTCGTGAGTTGAAAAATTACCTCACGTAGCAGCTGCCCTTCTCTAACTCAATAGATCAAGATAGACCTTCCAGAAACGTCAATCCAGTATGTACGCACGCTTCCCACAGACGGCGCCAATTTGTTACGAAAATAACACCAGATTCGATCGACGACATTCAACACAACCCAATACGAACACACACATGCACAGTAAGTTTTATGTGGTTCGATCATATAGATCTACATCCACGGAAAGGTCATGGGCAAAATTTTATTGATGGTGTTTGTGTAGTACAAGATACACTCAAGTCTCTGTAAATTTCTCTCTAAGAAACAATCTGAAAAACTGAATAATGGAGAATGCATGTGTCGAGCACGTGAAGAAGACGATTTACTACTCCAACTAACTCCTTTCTTGGCCAGTAATCATATGCCACGTGTAATGTTTTCAGTTGAAAAGAAAAATGACTCACGCCTTCTTTAGTGAAAAATATAAAGAGTTGATCTTTCTCAAACTGAATACTATATTTTAAAAATCAGACAAACTAGCATTATTCACTAGTTAAAATAGAATCTTCGTTGACCTCTGGATAAAGGCTTGAAAAGCCGACTAAATTCTATAGAACGTATAAGATTGTACAACAATAAATACCTATCAAAGTATGAGTCGCATCCCTCATCTCTCATTGACTACATTTCAAAATTTTCTTATAAATACCCCATCAAAGAGAGGAGAAAGCACCTTATGCCCAAACATTGAATGAACAACCAATTTGCACTTTCTCTCTCTCTCTCTAAATAACTTTTAATTGATAGTTTTCTTCTCAAGAGTCAGTTAATAATCTATTGGGCCCAAACACTTAATGCAGCACGCACTATAACTCTGTTCGGGAACCCATAAATCATATTTATTAGGAATTAATGTTAGTTCCTCATATGTTAGTTTTGGTGTGTCAAATCAATTTAAGAATCACTCAGTTCATATTGACCTCGTTAGAGTAATTTCACATTCGTAACCTTGTATAGGTTAATTGACTTGTAATAGATTAGAAATTGCTCTATTTGAAAGACATCATTCTAACATTGATTCAGCCAGTTCTACGGAGAAGCGAACATGTGTGGCGGAACTTGCAATGAATCAAATGCGAAGCGTTTAATCAGAACAAGCTTTATAACTGATATGAAGAAGAGCTACTCCAAGAACTGATAGCAATGTCAACTGGCAAATACCCGTTCTTACAAGTACAAATCACTAAAAAGGTCTGATTAGCTGTAGATATCGTAAAGCGTGTACAACATCTAGAAGATTCAACTTGCTATAGAGAGCCTAGAAATACTCAACATGATTATCAGTTATATGATGCTGAGAATGTGAGGAACTAAGATCTTATGGTTTTTGCACTTCATCGAATCATCTTCTCAAGCAGTTTTTAGTGTTGCAGAACACGACACTCTTAGTACTCTTTGCTAAAGTTATATTCGGAGTTCACTCTGATCAAGAGGTGAATTCGAAGACTGGTTTCTTAACTCTTTTCAGAAACTGACTCACACATTAACCACTGATACACTTTGTGAAGAACTTAAACTCACACCAATCATTCTAGAGAGAGAGGTCTATGGATGCGCCGGTGGTAAAGTCGATCGATCAGAAGAGATTAGCGGCAGGATGACTTGATGAGTGCGCATAGAACCGGAGGACGGGGGAGCTTCATGCGACTGCTACAGGCCAATGAACTTATTTGTAGATCTGTTCAAGTGATTTCTGATCATGTTGATGATCGAAGAGTAAACGTAAGATCTTTTGGCATCCAAACTACCATAAAAAAATTACTTGAGTTCTTTTTCGCTTTCCACACTTTACTCTTTAGTTTTGCATGTTTATTTTGAAACTCAACAACTCACAAGTTGTTGCAGTATATCTCAAGCTGGTAAAGTACTTCTTAAGAACTTACAACACTTTTAGAGTCTCAACTAACTTGAGTAAGAGTCTGTTGGGACCACTACATTTGTGATTAAAGACTTACACCGTGCAGTTATACTCTAATGTTTTAGGACGATCAATATTTCCGAAACCCATAAATAAAGGGTTTCACATATTTTTAAAAAAACTGGTAATAAATTAAAGATGGTAAAATTTCGAATGTTAGCCGGGCTAGCCCATTAAATCTTGTGCCAAATTTTCGGGTTAAAAAATTTCGACCCTAATTATGATCCTTCAATTTTCGAGCTAACCTATTGCGCTGACGAATTTATTAAATAATTTTGTTTTTAATATTTTAAATGATTTTTTTATGCTATTAAATATGTTGTTCTCTTTTAATCTTCTAATTAATGAAAAAATATAAAATATTAATTTGTTTTAAAAAAACTCAAAAATATATATCAAACTTCATATATTTACCATTTAAATATTAAAATCATGTTTTTTATTGCATTAATGTTTTAACTTCATAATTAAATAATTTTTAAGCGTTTAGTTATTTATAAAGAGATTTTTAACTAAATACAACTATATAACTTGAAACATAAAAAAATCTTAAATATTCCCTCTGTTCCGTTTGAATTGTCTCACTTTTTTTTGTCCTACTTCATTAGTCCTATTTCTAAAAATAATAATTTTTTTTATATTAATTTCACTCAACTCAGTCAACACTCACACTCCTTTATTACTATTCGAACGGGACGGAAGGAGTATTAGAAGTAAATCTTGATGAATATTAAAATGAAAAATATTACTAAAAAATTAATCGAACCCACTCATAAAATTTTAGACTTATCCATATTGATCAATGAGCTATTTAGTCACAAACTATTCAAATTAAATTTTTTTTTTTTTTTGAGTAAAAATATTTCAATTTTAATTTGATTTTTGACTCCATTAATAAAGCCAATTCATCACGGACATCGATGGATGGACTAAATTAACATCCCTCGATAAAATAGGTAATATGATAGTGGCCCCTCAGCAATAAATAGGTATCTTATATAGTGGACATAAAGCTTTTGACATGATAGTGCAGTAACTGACAAGTTGCAGTTGAAAAATAAAAATCTAAAGTCTAAAATATGGATCATCACAAAAAGCACCTACAAGAAAATTACAATAATATATGAGGGAATAATTTTAAATAGCAAAAATTATAAAACACATTCACCAAATAGCATCTCTTATGAAAAACTCCACAAAATAGCAAAAGTGTACTTTCTCTGTCAAAACTGTCTCAATCTCCCAATCATTTTTGTCGATTAGTGTGAAAAGTCCAACTGTTTGATTATTTTATTATTATTCATTTAGGGTTGAATTTAAAATGTAATAAAAAATTTGTGCGGACTTCAGATTTGAAAATGGGATGGAACTCGCTTTGAATTGGGCTGGAAGTAAATCAATTCAGATGGAAGTCGGCCATTCTAGCTGGAATTCGGTACTTGGTTAAATCCGAAATTATTTCGTATGGAATTCGGTTTATTTCTGCTTTATTGTATGGAATTCGTATGAAAATCGGTTGGACTTCGTATGGAATTCATATGTAATTCGGATTAAATCAGATGGAACTCGCTTAAATGAGGTGGAACTCAACAAAAATGGAATGGAAGTCCATTTTAGGATTTAGGGTCGTGTGGGATCTTTTGAAAATTACATTACATGTTGCGATTCTCAAGTAATATAAATCATGTAAAATTTGTTTGTATTTAGAAATGAAATACTAAGCACATAAAATATAAATTATGGGAATCACAAGCACATTCAATCGGAATTTCATGTCCTCAATTTAAGACAATTAAATCAAACATATTACAATACGTTATGCAATACATTTCCTAAAAACCAAACAAATTAATCAGGCGGAACTCTTTCTGGACAACCACGTTTCGTGTGACTTGTAGATCCACATATACTGCATTTCTTTGTAGCTCGTCGTCTAGTGGTTGATGTTTGTCCCGCCTCTGCTCCTGAAGGACGACGACAATTTCTGGGTCGACCGGCTTGCCGATTCACAATCGGCGGCAAAACAACACAAGCTTGTGCTTCTGGTGATACAATCCACTCATCTTTGGGAGGCAGTGGGTGTATGACCCCTCCATATATTTCTTGCCAATTCGATGTCTTGTAGTATGACCAAACGTAGTCATATATACTCGTACCCTTGAAGCTGTGTCAACAACAAAGATTAAGTAGTGAACATTATAATTAAAGAATGATGTATTTATATATTTACTAACCGAATTGCAGCAATAGCATGCGAGCATGGAATAAGATCCAGCTGAAATTCAGGACAGTCGCACAAGTTGTCTTGGAGATCAACCTTCCACGTTGTATCTTTGAGGCTGACTTTAAATTGATCATCACTAATAGCCACAACAGAGTATTTGTTTGAGAGCTCCACCATTGGAGTCATTTTGGCCACGCATTCCTCAATCAACTCTTCGGTTCTTGCAAACGCCTTAGCACGCCTTTCGTCAACCATTTTTCTACAATGTGCCTATATAGCTCGACAACGGAACAGATCGGCAGACGTCTAGCATCTAACAGTCGGGAGTTGAATACTTCAGCTGCATTCGATGTCATGAAGCTATATCGGCGAACTGGGCATTTTGACCTTGCCCACTTTGCCGGTCCGAGCATCATGAGTTTGTCGTAAGCTGCCGGGCAATATTGTGCAATCTGGTCAATTGCCTTCTGATAGATTATAGGACGGTAAGCATAGGCTGCCTTATGGTATAACCTCACAATTGGAGCAGTGAAGGTTGTCAACTTGCTCTGGATATGGTAACAACACAAAGCGTGTGTTGCCTCTGGATAAACCGTACTTACTGCGTTTGCTATGCTGATGTGTTGATCTGAAACAATCAACAAATGCTCATCAGAATGGAAAGCTAGCCGGATCCGGGACATAAACCAAGTCCAGCTCTCATCATTCTCGATCGGTGCAAATCCAATTGCCAGAGGAAATATCTGCTCGTTGCCATCTTTGGTTACAGCAACCAATAGCACACCTTTATTTCTGCCCTTGAGGTGTGTGGCATCAACGACAATCACTTGCCGTAATAAAGTTGAGAATGCTGCACGCGACACACCCAAACAAACAAAAAACTGTCGTAGTCGTCCATCTTCGCCGATATTAAGATCGGTAATGGTGCCGGGATTGTACTGTTCGAGAACATAAAAATATTTCGGCAGCAAGTTGAAAGAATCCTCTAAGCCACCATATATCATAGCTATGGCTCCATTTTGAGCTCGTAGGGCATTGCTGTAGCTCACCTTAATTCTAAAATTATGTTGCAGCTCCGCCATTATATCTCGCAGTTTCATCATCGATCCCTGTCGGTGCATTCTCCGGGCAAAATATGCAGAGATAGCCTTCGAGCGTATAGTTCTGCTTCGGATGTTGTCCATACTTGTAACACAAGTATGACTCGAGCAGAATTTGTATACAATCCAACATCCATCTGAATTAGCGGCTCGAATCATGAACGAACAGTTATCACTGCGGCTGCAACTATATTCCACCCGAGTTTTGGTAGATCGCGACACTTTAAACTCAACTTGATGCTCCATGTGCCAAAGTCCGACAGCCACATACAAGTCTTCTTTAGACCAAAACAATGATCATTTTTGCAATTCCTCGTCCAATACTGCTTGAACATCTCGTGATATAGGTACGTCAGATGTATCTACTGGAATTATCGGCAATAACCAGTTGTTCATTTGATGACTTAGGACATCAACTGATGACTTAGGACATCAACTGTTTCAGCCGGTAAAGGCTGAGTCGGGACCAGGCTTGATACAATGGCACCGATACCACCTTGTTCTCGGACCCAAGCGGTGAAATCTTCAATTGTACAATTGAATAACGAAGCATTGTAATTGTGGCGTTCATCACCATCGGATGATTCCGTATCGAATTCTGCTTCGTCGTCCTCATCTGAATGGACAACTACATTCGGATTTTGTGTGTCGGCACCGTCTTCATCATCATCACCCTCATCACCACCATCATGGTTGCCATCATCATCACTATCATTTTCAGGTGCAGTGTAGTTTAAATCGGGGACTGGAGAACTTCGACTTCCACTGCTTCCTTCTCCAAACATCATGGTTGTAGAAAAACGATGTAGTTCTTCTGGTGTTGGACTATAACGGTTGTGCGGTTGTGGGCTCAATGAAGCCATGTATGGCCTGTACGGAGATGGTTGTCGACGAGAGCTTCCAGCAGCTTCATTTGATTGCATGTTCATCACTAAATAAAGCTTCGGCTCCCACAACATATTACAAAGCCGTTGAAGGTGTGTATCTCTACCCAGCACTGAAGGAACCGTCCTCCCACTTCTTGTTTCAGCTAGATAATAAAGGGTGTAAGAGTCCACCATGGCATGAGCATCTAGGATGTATTGAACATTTCTTTGGAGACCTTCTATCGTGATATCATGAGTGGATATCATGATAACTCGTTCTTCTCCGCCGATGTAGTTGTATGTATTGTCCCATTGACCATTGTAATACAAAATGATAGAACGAAAATTTTCCATATTTTTTGAGAAAGCGTGTTTGATTGTGTTTGATTTTTGAGAGAGTTTTCTGAGAATGAGTATTCGATTGCATGAGAGAGTGTTTCAAATTGAATGAGTGTTTCACTTGCGACAAAATGTTTTCAGTCATGAATAGTAAGTTTGAATAGTTGTAATAATAATATTTCTGCATCTTTGTACTATTAAATTCAGAAATACATGTGATATTTATTCCAACTCCGCAAATGTTGGCTTTATTCAATTGAATAAAGTCGAATTGAATGTGTTTGCATGCATGTGAATTAAATTTGAGCCAGTTCCATCCCATTTGGCCGAGTTCCATCCACAATCGGGTAGTTCCATCCAATTTATCAGAGGTCCATTTGTTAAATTAATTGCGAGTTCCATCCCAATTTTGCGAGTCCCATCCAAAATCGGCGAGTTCCATCCGCAATCGACGAGTTCCATCCAATTTAACAGATTTCCATTTGTTTAATTAAATAGCGAGTTCCATCCCAATTTGGCGAGTTCCATCCAAAATCGGAGAGTTCCATCCGAAATTGGCGAGTTCCATCCAAAATTTTCGAGTTCCATACGAAATTTGTTAAGGTCCATCCCATTCCGGCGAGTTCCATCCCAATGATATTGAATTAATGAAGACCAACATCCATCTATGCGTATTATTTTGTTTTTTATAAGATTATAAATGATTAACATCGTAAATTCAAGCACACTCCCTATTGAATTTACGTAAATAATAAAACAATTTGCTACAAAATTTGAAGCAATAAATTACAAGCAAACTCACAATTTTATTAATAATTTTCTAAAATATTACACAATTTGATACACATAACGTGATCGCTACTCCATGTGACGTAGGAAAAATCCTCTTCCGGGGAGGAGATAGCAGTGCCGTTGGGTCTCCTTCATCTCTTTCGCTGCTTAAATATATTAATTAGTGAGCACCGAAATTGTTAGTCGGTGGAGAGAGTTTCTGCTTCTCGTAAGCCACCGGGTTTCCATCAGAAATAGCTATCATTGATGCTCACTAACTAGAACCTTTCATCTCTTTTCCCGTAACGGAGAAGCAGGGGTTGATCGGCTGGAACCCTCTTTTGGTGGCTTTCCTTATTTCTGGTTTTGAGAAAAGGAGAAAGATGTCGAGGAATCCGAATGAAGGATTTTAACTACATGTGACGTAGGAAAAATCCTCTTCCGGATTGTTTGACGTAGGAAAAATCCTCTTCTAATTGATTGGAATCAAAAGAAATATGGGACATATGATTCGAATCAAAAAATGAATAAGAGCAAGAGAATAGTCATTTGTTGTTGTTATGGTTTTGGAATGAAATGATGTGAATTTAAATAGAAGGGACTTAATGGAATGAATGTGAACAATCTACTTGGTCGATAAATTATGTGTGCATTTATTTACTGAAAAGTTAAATTTGCACAGACTTTGATGTGTAAATGCAAGAGTGATGTGATATGTCAATGACTTGCAAGTGAATTATTTTGATCGATTTTGGCCTAATTCCATCTCAAATTGTCGATTTCCATTCCAAAATGGCGAGTTCCATCCAATTGGGACAGAGTTCCATTTGTTTAATAAATAGCGACTTCCATCCGAAATTGGCGAGTTCCATATCAAATCGGCAGAGGTCCATCCCAAATTGGCGAGTTCCATCCCTATTCTATTGACTTAATGAAGACCGACTTCCATCTATGCGAATTAATTTATTTTTTATAAAATTGTAAATGAATAACATCTTAAATTCAAGCACAGTCCGAATTGAACTTTATTTTTGTTTTAATTAACGATATATAATTTAATAATTTGCTACAATATTCGAAGAAATAAATTACAAGCACACTCACAATTGTATTAATTTGAATTCGAATTTTATTCCACAATATGCCTAAAATATTACACATTTTGATACTAGTAGTCGGCGAGCTAGTGAAGGAGACGTTGTTGCTGCTCCCCTTAATTATAGTAATTTGTGAGCAACAAAACTGCAAAACGGGTGATCACTTCCCAGTTCGAGCTCACTTATTATAAGCGTTCATCTCTTATCCCGTAAAGAGGCTAATGCCGATGTCCTGGAACATCAGGTGATTGCTTGCCCCATTTGTAGTTTCGGGAAATAAGAGACAGTGCGGAGGAATCCGGACCAAGGACACCTACTCCATGTGACGTAGGAAAAATCCTCTTCCGGACTGTTTGACGTAGAAAAAATCTTCTTCTATTTGAGCAAGCGCTCACTAATTCTTTCATCAATATTCATAAAGGATGATGGAATAAAGAGAAAAAGAAATAAAACCGCCATTCGTAGTTGGATTATTTTAGGAATCAAGAAAAAATGGTTTGGAACTATACAAAATCACCTTTATATAGAAAGGAATAGTAAATGGCTTGGTAGACAAAAGTGTAAGAGTCACATGCATTATATGAGCAACTTTTCAGAGTTTCACTTTCACGTGAAACTGAAATATTTCAGCATTTATTTACTCAAAAGATAAATTGGCACATACATTGATGTGTAAATGCAAGACTGATGTGACATGTCAATAACACCCATTTATGAACAAATTTGGACAAAATATTGATAATTTGGCCGAGTTCCACACCAATTTAGCGAGATCCATCCCAATTGGGACGAGTTCCATCCCAATTTACATAATTCCATCCGAATTGAGACTAATATTATTCCTTACTATCGAGTTCCATCCCAATTTACACCAATTTAGCGAGTTCCATCCCAATTGGGACGAGGTCCATCCCAATTTAGAGAGTTCCATGCCAATTTGGACAAAATATTGCTAATTTGTTTACATTATAGTTGAAATTAAACTATAATAAATGTTATTAATTCGTACATTATAGTTTTATCTCAACTGTAATGTAACCATAACATTATATTCCTAAGAATAAATGTTATTAATTC
>JAPKLW010000540.1:220362-235388 GCA_026898455.1 Plectranthus barbatus
GGTGCTGAGCTTCTCTCCTCGGTGATGAGCTCGTCTCCTTGATGATGAGCTCATCATGGTCGATATAGAGGACAAGTTGGGGTCGACGTTGACCCCATGTCTTAGGCGCTTTTGTGTACTTCCTTCACTTCAGGTGGGCCTGTAACTTTGGGCTGACGATTAATTGGGTCGTTGAGCTTAGTGGGCTTGGGCCTCGGGGGCCCAGCCCCAACAATATGTATCAATTAATAGAATGCTATTAATTAATCTTAATATGTTTTTTTTAAAAATTAATACTAATAAAAGATGAATAAATTGATCTTTCGCTCAACTAAAATAAAGTAGTATATAAATTAAATTTATATTCATTAAAAATTAAATAAAATATATAATGAAATTTCACATACTTTTTTTAAACATTATATTCATGATATGGTAAAATAAAAAATTGTGATAAACTATGGTTAGTTTTTTTTTTTAAAAAAATTGATAAAATTACTTTTTTATAATATTTTTATTTATAATTATAATATTAAAATAAGAATACCATTTAATCTTATGACAGCACTCAAAAATGTTGTGATCAAATCAGCATAAAGTTATCAATGAGACACAATGAGAGTGTTATCTCAAAAAGATTCTCGAATTTTATATAATTTCAACCAATTGTCAGTATTTAATTGAGTGGATCGAAGTTATAGTGTTTATGAAAATTAAACTCGAATACCTAATTCAACTAATAGGAAGTTCAAGAATTTAATACAGAAAGGAATTTAACATTACGTGTTAACTCTTTCTCCTTTTTTTTTATTTTTTTTTTCATATTTTGATGGATCGGATTCTTGGATATTTATTACTCTAAAATTATTAGTTTCTATTTTATAGGTTGTTTAGAATTAAATTTTGAGCACGATAACATTCTATCTTTTTCAATACCTAATACTATATCTTAGACTTATCCATATAGAATATTAAACTTTATGTTTTATATAGAATCTTAAGCTTTATGTTATATATGTTGTGGCACTACAAAAAAATTGTGAATTTGCGACAAAAAAAAAAAAGGGTCGCGATTTTGCGACCGACTAACAACGGAATTGCGACCGAATAGAAATTTTAAATTTTGCGACGGAATTGCGACCGGATATTCGGTCGCAGATTTTTTGCGACCGATTTTTCCGTTGCTAAATTTTGCGACCAAAAATTCGGTCGCAAATCGGTCGCAAAATTCCTTTTTTTAAAATATGTATATTTTTTAGTACGTATAAAGAATGAGATTATTGTTTGGTTCAGTGGTAACGCGCGCAGCACGCGTGCGGCAGGTGCCGAGTTCGAACCCTCTTGGACGCAAGCCACCAGATTTGATGGTTGGACCGGCCGGTTCAAAATTGGTTCAAAAAAATTAAAAAAAAAATTTTTTGAAGGAAATTTATTTGCGACCGATTTGCGACCGAAATTTCCGTAAAAATTTGTGACGGATTCAATTTGCGGTCGCAATTTTTTTTGCGACCAAGGTTTTTGCGACGGACGAAATCGGTCGCAAAACAGCAGTTTGCAACCGATTTGCAACCGATTTTTCGGTCGCAAAAACGCGAATTTCTGGTAGTGTGGGTTAAATAACTCGACCCATTGAGGCTTAGTTTCAGATCGAGAAAGTTCATCTAAGAGGTCCAAGATCAAAGCCTATGAAGGATCCAACCTATTTGAGGTACTTTGGAGAGATCATTAACTAATTGGCCTGCACAATCCCATAATCTCCGTATTTCTCGGATTAATTATAGAGTTACACATCCATACATAATTAATGTGATTTTTGATACTATGACCTCCTACCCTTGTAAATCAGTACAAATAGGTCCTAAAACCATAAACGTTGGTTTATATTTTCTCACATACTAAAACGATAGCAACTCTTATTAACATTGAACAACTTACACATACACTCAATAAAAACTTGCTTTTTTCATTGTTGCTTGTATGCTAGAGTTCCTTTAGGCTATATTCACACACAAGACCGCCAATAACAATATAAATTAGAATAAATGTATTAATCTTAGATCCCTTCTTATAACTAATGTAAAAGTATTAGGTTTGAAGATATAAATGTGGTGGAGTAGAAAAGTGGATAACAAACTTTACCTTTTACAAAGAATTAGGCGTCAAGTAATAATAGAAAAGCCGACAGACACTTGGCCAAACTAAAAATATATTGTGGGACCAATAATTCCCAATTAAAAAGGGTGAATTATTGAAGTAATATTCAAGAAAATAATTGGTGAGTTAGAGATATTTGGATGAGCCGCTTGATAAGTGGACTATAACTTTCCTCACATTTTCAAAATTTTTTATTTGCTTTGAAATGGTGTGTGTGTATTTTCTTTTTTACTCCATTGAGAAATTATTTAATTGTTAGGAAGAACTTTTACACAATTGTCTCACAATTTTTAGTTCATAAAGATAGTTTTTATATCTAAATGATGTATTTTATAATTAGTAATGGTTTGTTTTCTTAATTTAAATAATTTATTTTAAATATAATAATGTAATAACTCAATTCAATTTGTGAATTGAGTTCCCACATAATACAAAGTTCTTCTCACCTATGATTAAGTCTCCACGACTTTACTACTTCTACATCAGTCAGTTGAGCTCTATTACTAATTTTACTCGTCAGGCTCTTCATCCTGTAATTTCTGCTATCCACAATGCTCCAATGTGAGCGATAACTTCAGTTCCTTTGAGCTGCTGAGTTTTGTAACATTTTTCAAAGTTAGAAATCACAATTTGTAAGTTTGTTGAAGCAATCTTCTTCTTCCGAAGTCGGCACTGAAAATAACTATGAAATTATTTAATAACATGTTCATATAACATGATGATCTCGAGCAAGGAAGCTTGGAGGAACTAGAGAGAGCTCAAAGATTTGAATACTTGTTCTCACACGTGTTTCTCTACTCAATCATCTTTCATCTAATCACTGAATTCTCTCTTATGTTTAATAACTCAATTGGGGTATTTATAGATTCCCATTTTGAATTCGTGCTGTTGAGAAAGGTTGATGGAACTCTAACTTTTGCCGGTGCAACGTTGGTGTACGAAGTTGTACTTGGTGCAATTTTAATCCTTGTTGTCTATCCGATGTGACAGTTTAAATTTATATGTCTTAACTAAAATGCTTAGTTGATCCTATGATCTTCTCTTCCTCATAACTCTTAACTCTTCAATTATATATATCATTTGAAATTAATTCCATGATCAATTTAAACTGAACAGCTCTATACAAAGATTACTTGACCGAAGATTTTTGACAATTAGCAAAATTTTATAATTCCTAACAAACATCTCTATCACTGATATCATGATACTTTATTATAACAATGGTCTCACAAGATTAAAAACGTAAGATGATTTTAAAGGAGCTTTTACCCTCATGTATTTCTCTCTCTCGCTGGATATTTGAAAATTCGATAATTTATAGTTTGTATATTTAGATAGTAATGACTAATAAAATGATCAAATATCTTTCAGTCGAACAAACCTACGGCCATTATTGGGCTGTCATTAAAATTATTTTGCTATTTTATTTAAATGAACTATTTTGTTATAGTTATATCAGTCCTTTTCAATTGTCATTTCGAACCTACCATCAACTAGAGATATGTTTAACGTTCTAATCATTCCAAATTTTTATTTTTTATTTTTAGTTTTTTAGCTTATCATTAACCTAAGTTGACGTTGTAAGAAGAGAGATTATTTTTAATTTTAAAGTAATAATTTAAAATGGCAAGAATATTAAGCATAGTTCAACATATAGCATCTCTTATAAAAACCTTCAGGATATAGCAAAAATACTTTGACCAAAGTTTGAATGGAGTGGAAATTCCAAATATACCCTCCTATGTATTTCTTCTGTATTTATTTTAATTTAATTCCGCGCTTTGAAAATGATATAAGAGCCCAAGTGTTTATTTTAAAAATATTTGTATTTATTAGTAATAAGTATTATTCTAAACGGAGGAAACATCTAGAAAAAATGAATCGGGATGAATGTCCGAGATGCGTAGCTTTCAGGAGAGTTCTAGAATTATTGCAAGAAAGAAAACAAGAATCCCAGGAAAGGCTAACTTACTGGGAAGAAAAGTTGAACCATACCATCATTACGAGAGTTATTAACGGATGGTGTGATGCAAGAGTGTCAATCTATGTCACATAGACAGTTATTCACAAGAAATTCAAAGGTGGCACGAATATCGCGAAAATATTCAAGCCCAACAAGAACAACATCGACGAAACAATCGGTGAAAGCGCCAGGGGATCATGCTCGGATTTAGAGAGATCGAGCTAGACTCATCTACACTCTCGATGGATTTGAGGGAGATATAAAAGACGGTACAAAACTACAGCAATAGCATGCACCGCGTACCACAAAAGGTTAGCCAATTTGCCTAATATTCTGTTAGACATTCAAAAGAGAATGCAAACACTTGAACAATCTCAAGTTAGTTCTAGTAGAAGAAAGCTGATAGACTTTGGCAAAGTTAAAACCATAGCCAAAGTCAAGGGAGAACCAAAGCTGACAAATGTAGATAAACTTTGTCAGTTGTTGGGAACTATCGAAAATTGACATACAACTGGGCGATCTACAATAATTGGCAGAATCTTTTGCCAATTTGAACATGGTGGATCTAAGGATGAATGTTGCAGATGGTGCACTCGTTCCTCATGGACAAAAAGTTCCACCTATACAATAGGTGCCGCCGGGAGGAGATCCCATTCAATAGCAGATGCAACAACAGAGACAACAAGCACCACTTGTACAACAGGTGCCACAAGAAGAAGTCCCTGAACCACAAGACGTCGTGATGAGAAATCAACATGGCTTCTATGTTGGAGAAGGATACCGGTTGGAGAGACCAAACATCAATAATCTTACAGGAACTAGGGAACAGAAACAAATCCTAAAATTCTGAAATACACCTCTGAGGAAAACAAGCTTAGACCCAATTTATCCATTGCTGGATCTCGATGAGATCAACTTCAATGAGATAGAAAAGGCCATGGATGATTAGTCTTCATCTAGGAGAATTGCAATCAAACCCTGGAGCTGGATAAAGAAGGATTCATCAAATTGTTGGAGATGAGTCTTCTAGGAGTCGCCAAGAGGATGTGGGTGATTTATGATCCGAGAGTAAGGGAAGAAGTCACGGGGTCTAAGTCTCTCACAAAAATTATAGACAGGATGGCCTACAAGTTCAAGTTTACATTCCTCATGAGGGAAAATTTTAGGGAAGGTGAAGAAGCCTCCGAGAAGAAAAGGAAGAAGGGTCAAGCTATACTCAACTTGAGATTGATCTACATGGAAAAAATAGTCTATTAAGAAGTGCTTCAAACTATTCATGATTTATTAGTGGAATTTGGGATTGGGAGAATCAATTTGTAAGCAAATTTTCTTCACAAAATTCTCAATCCCATGGAAGGAAATGCTCATCGGCGAGTATGTCCCAATAGATCTCGACAACGTCGGGAGAAGAATGTCATTTGTAAAAGAAAGACTGGTTGATTGGTGCACTCAAGCTACTTTACAAAAGAATTAAAAGACACTTAAGAGGATAGTTAAGTACTCTCCACTTGATTGCTCAGCAAATGATCTACCAACAATCATGGGAAGGGAGGTGTACCAGCCAAGGAAGAGCAAGAGGTATAAAGCTCATCCTTATTCTAGAAGAGAGGGTCCAAGAAAAGGATACTCGAAGCCCAGATCCAGATGGACTAGACAAAAGGCCAGATTTTATAAATCTGATCAAAGAAGTGGACCAGTAAGAGGCAGATACTAACGAGGAGTAGGTTCTTCACAAAAAACTCCGATGAGGAAAACATTCCAAAGAGCTCATACCAGAGCTAATGAAAGTTTTAAAGACTGCAACTGATGGACATGCGAGGCAAAGAGACATATTTCAATCAATTGCCCTAAAAAAAGGGGGAGTAAAAAGCTTTGAAAATGTACCAGACATTTGAAGAAGCTAGTTTCTATCAAGATTTGGTTCAAGGTTACAAATTTGAAGATATGCTCTCTGATGAGAGTATATACGAAGAAGAGGGAGGTTTCAATAGTGAAAGCTCAGATGGATGATCTAGTTCCGAGTCAGAGTAGAGTTGAGCTTTTACACAGCCAGCGAGAAGATAAGACTAGGTACACCAGTCAGACCATTATCTCGCAAAGTATGATCGATAAGATAACGAATAAGAGCCTTAACATCTAGAAATGTCAAAGCTTCTCTGTGAACCAGCTTGGAAGGGTGCTCAACAACTTCAACCCAAAGGTAACAAAGCATCATATTACAAGAAGGGAAATGTCACTTCCAATAGAGTAAACTGGAAATTATGTGGAAATGCAATTGATTCCTCACAGTGATATTCAGGAAGTACTTGGAATGTTGAAACCAGAGATAGGAAATGCAATATCCTGGATTTACATCGGTGTTGTTCAAATCATCCTTAAATCAACACTACCAGCAGGAGTGGATACACCGATTGATATTGCTATATGCGATAAACCTATCACGAACGCCGAAGACAGTTTGCTTGGAACCTACGTGTCCAGAAAATCATAGGCATCATCTATTCTAAGATATCATACAATCATTAGGATAGAGTCGAGCTCTAACACTGTATCAAGACTTCAAAAGGAAGGATATTAGCCATGAGGGAAATCGACCGTTCTCACTGACATATCAACTATCTTATGCGCTTTTCAATTCTCATCACACAAAATTATTTTTCCATCCATTAAGATACCAGATATATTTGAAGAAGTGGCACACGTCATTGCTCCGGATAGATTAAAGATGCCACTTCCAAGAACTATGGATATTCAGGTAAGAGATAAGTTATTGCTAGAATATAGTGCAAGTCTCAAACTGGAACATATGAAGCTATCTTTCCAAGGCGATAGAGTCGTAACTCTACCTGGGGGCAGTCTTCGGGAAGACGCTCATAACAAGAAGAGTCTCGACCACCAAGGAGTAGTATGGTAAAAATCCAATGCCCAGAAGGTTTGCGAGAGATCGATACGAAGTTCAATGGTACAAGATGGGAAAAACATTTCCCATGTGATGTCTTGTATTATCTGCAGTAGCCAAGACTCAGTCACTACAAAATCAGCATCGAAATTGATGCAGTGACGATCGAGATTGAAGGGTGAGCAGGAAGGGAAGTAGGAGTTTTAACTTTAAGACTTGACTTCCTGGAAAAGCTCAAATCTTGGGTCGAGAAAGAAGATGGGGTGAGGATTACTTTCGGAGGAAAAACAACATCGATTGTATGACAAGCCCATTCTCCATATACATCTCTATTGGGATGCTCTATAAAAATTATATGGCTGAATATTTTGTAGCCTATATTGATTTAGGAGCAAGAATCTACACAACAAAACGAGGTATCTTTCTAGACAACCTCGAAGAAAATCTCAATCCAATTGTTGGAAGAGATTTCTCCAAATGAATTTTACTTCTATCTAAAGGAGTAGAACAATTAGAAATTTTGACCGGTGGAGCAGGGCAGACACCTTGATATAAGGTAAAAACCCCACCAATTTGTTTCCATGATACATGAGCAGATATCTTGTTAGGAAACAATTTCCTACAAATGCACAAAAGCTATACACTTGACAACATCAACAAAAGACTGATCTTCATTACAGTCTGTGATCATAAGATCATTGCCCAACGGCTTATAGGGGCATTTAACAGATAAATGCCACTGAAATTTCACAGCAAGAATGGTGATGAAGGGCGTCTTTGACACCCAAAAATGCAAGACCAAAGAAGATTTGAGGAAGCAATTCTGAGTTTTCGATGGGAAAACAACCTTGAAGAACAAGAAGTCGAAATCCTCAAGGCAGCCTTAATATCACATCAAGATATTAAGGAAGAAGTACAAGTATCCCTAACCGATGTCAAAAGGAAGGATTGGTGTTGTCTGAAAAGAATGCAGTAATTGCTACTTGAAAAATGGATTTTTTAGGTATCGAGATTAATGAATCAAAAACTATTCTGCAAGATCATATTTTGGAAAAGCAAGGAAAATAAACAACTTCAGAGTTTTCTTGGGGTAATTAACTTTCAGGTATCTTTATTTAGAATCTTGCAAAGTATAGGAAGGTGTTCAGCAACCTTCTAAAGAATGACACTCCATTCTTCGTCATTTGATTGACTCTTTCTTTATTTAGCCGACTTGTCAGAATGGATCTATTAGTTAATTTCTAGAAATTGAGGATCCTTTTATTTGATGGCTTCAGATGATTTCTAGATGTTATTGGAACACTCTGTTGAGTTCCCTACTTCGTCTGCTGAGATCGCTACTTCGTCTGTTGAGATCTCAACAACCTTGCTGAGATCCAACAATCTGTTTGCAATGCTCCTTCAGCAACTTGGTTATTTGCTAAATGCCTTCAACAATCTTTATATGTTTGCTAGCATCTCAAGACTTCATTGTTTGCTAGCAACATTAGCAATCTTTGCGTATCTGTTGAATCCTTTAGCGATGTTCTCGCACTTTGCTTGAGTCTTCTAGCAATCTTCTCGTACTTTGTTGAATCCTTCAGCAAACTTCAGCGGTCTCTTCTAACTCTATTACAACTCAATCATAATCATTCTATACATAACTTTTACAATTTCAACACATTTATAAGTTGCTAGAGACTAGATAACCCAGCTTTGATGCACCAAAACAAATACAAATAATCAATAAGATCTAAATGGTACAATATTCACAACACAAGTTAAGACTTGTATATATGTGACATTGAGTATGCATTGATGGTACATGAAATAGTGTTAACATGGACCGATTGTTAAGTTTATCGGATGTTAGACGAGGTTCGAGAGTAACATTAATTTGTGTGCACATGCGGTTGACTCGGTCAACATGTCAATTTACACATTGGGAACAAGAGTATTGATGTACCGTCGACCGTTACTAATCATGAATCATAATCGTCATGACATTGATGTTTTCTAACCATCACAAAATAGTGACGGGACGTAACCATCATAAGATGATTGGTTTGTAACATAATGTTTGGTTTGTAACCATCATATGTATATTCATTATTCGATCATAACCCCGAGTGAGACATGCCTATAAATAGGTATTTCGATGACATGCATTTTTAACTCATTTTAGATTTTTAGAATTGCACTCTGCCAAATTCGTGCATATTTTTTGAATTTTCTAGCAAGCTCAATTCCTGCATTAGTGTCGAATATAACAATTATGAGCACCATAATGTTTGGAATGTAACCATCATCTGTATATTCATTATTCGATCATAATCTCGAGTGAGACATGCCTATAAAGGTATTTCGATGACATGTATTTTTAACTCATTTAGATTTTTAGAATTGCACTTTGCCAAATTCGTGCATATTTTTTGAATTTTCTAGCAAGCTCAATCCTGCTCCTCTGTAGTTCGCAGAAGATTCTGCGTTCATGGTGCAGTCTCATAGAAAAATAAAATTATTTTACTTTTAGGGATGAATACTACATTAGCATTTTTATCTTGTGAGAAAATGACTTATTGACTCAACTACAATTTAATTATTACTTTTTAATTTTTTGTTTTATTGCAACATCTAGGTAGTATGTACTGCATTAAGAAATTGTACTTTACTCTATTATTTATGTTCTCAGATTGTATAAACAACAAATTTCCTCTTTGTTCGTTAAAACCCAAAACTATCTACATTAGTCCTTTTTTTATTAATATATTTACAAGTATAACTGAATACTTTTAAGTTATATAAGAAATTGCTATACACAACATACCAAATTGTTGTGTTTAGCCATTTGATTCATCATACAGCTATCTACGCTAAGTAAATTAAAAAATATGGAAGTTTAATATTTTCTTTGTCCAAAAAAAAAAAATACAGTTAGAGAGTGTATGATTTGACCAAAATTAGTCAAATTGACTAAGTCAAATTAATTTGATTGGTTTGATCAATAGGAGAGAAGTAACTTGGTTGGTGTTGGTCTCGAAATCAGAAAATAATATATTGCAGTGGAAGTAAGTTCGATTGCACTTGTTCTCCGAAACTAACTGAAACTCAGTTTCGGGTTACTAAAAGTAAGTTTAGCTCAGAAAGTTATTAGGTAAGTTTTTGAGTATACACTTCAATACTTGGCTAAGTATTGAAGGTTTTAAAGTAAGATTGATAAACTTAAATATGCTGAAACTTAAAGAAAGCAAATAAATGACTCGGGATATTATAGTGGTTCGGACTTAAAATCCTACGTCAACTCTTCCAAAATTAATTGGGAATCCACTAAATTTCAGGTTATAAGCCTCCTTACAATATATGGTCATCCCGTCGGAATCCTTCATCCTCCGGTCTGTTGACTTCACTCGCCTAGGAACTCCTTGTAGACTGGAACTTCTTAAGATCAAAGTGAGGACGCACCCCACAGCCTTCTTCCTAGTAGGTTGGATGTTTCCTCGTTCTTCCCAGAACTAAGCTTAGTTAGCAAAAGCTCGTAAGAATCAAAATCCCAGAGTAGGATAATAACTGCTATGAATATAACTTTAGGAGAATTACATTCACCAAAGTATACCTTCAGCCTCGTGCACTTAGACAGATGCATGGAAGGAATAACTTGAGTGGGAAACTCAAGTCTCGTGTTAAGTACACGGAATTTTAGAGAGCTTTAAGTAGAGAGATTGGAGGTCTACTCTGCTCTGAAAAGGTTGTATTTGCCTTGTACTTTCTACCCGCTCCTGTCAGACTAAGCTTCAGTCCGAGGAATCCAAGTATGAGACATCCTCGTACTGACTTTTACTTAGCATTTACTCGTCTTTAAGTCTGACTTCGATTCACTTTGTGTTCCTCGTGATTATTTAAGTATAAGCCTCCATACTGACATTCCAAAGTGAGTATGGACATCTCTTATACTAACTTCCTGAAGTTAGTATGGTAGCCTCTATACTGACTTTCCAAGGTTAGTATAGCCATACTTTGTGAAACTAAGTTTCCAGAAACTAAGTTCCGGTCTTACGAACACTACCAGAAATTCGCATTTTTGCGGCGGAAAAATCGGTTGCAAACTGTTGTTTTGCGATTGATTTTGTCCGTCGCAAAAACCTTGGTCGCAAAAAAAATTGCGACCGAAAATTGAATCCGTCGCAAATTTTTGCGACCAAAATTTCGGTCGCAAATCCGTCGCAAATAAATTTCCTTCAAAATATAAATTTTAAAATTTTTGAACCGGCCGGTCCAACCATCAAATCTGGTGGCTTGCATCCAAGAGGGTTCGAACTCGGCACCTCCCGCATGCGCGCCGCGCGCATTACCACTGAACCAAACAATAATCTCATTCTTTATACGTACTAAAAAATATACATATTTAAAAAAAAAAGAATTTTGCGACGGATTTGCGACCGAAAATTCCGGTCGCAATTCCGTCGTAAAATTTAAAATTTCTATTCGGTCGCAATTCCGTTGTTAGTCAGTCACAAAATCGCGACCCTTTTTTTGTCGCAAATTCGCAATTTTTTAGTAGTGAAAGTTTCAAGCACAAACACTTCTTCAAATCTCGAGCACCTTTTTTGTTCGGTCTTCAACACTTAAGTTCTATTACAACTCGATCAATCCTATACAAAGATTACATTATAGAACTCTAGAAACTTAGTATTAAAGTAAGTTTTAATATATCAAAACATCCAACCAAGGAGGGAACTAAAACTTAGTTTCTAACAGTTGGTCAATTTGATAAACTCTAATATAAATGATATTTTGTTTTAAGTATAATAATATTAATTAAATACTATTCGATAGAAAATTAAAATACCAATTATATTAATATATAGGTCTAAGGTTTTATATTATTTCAAATTGCATTCCTTCAAATCAACATCTCTTTCTTTTTTTTTGAAGCTACGAGTTCACTTATTTTTCACTCATCTCCGATTTATTGTTGATGATATACAAAATATATTTATATTAACTTTATTATTTGCACTTTTCCTTGATTAAATCAAAATGATATATTAATCTCATTGTTTGTATATTTCATTGAATAATGTTTCTAATCATTCAAATCAGTTAAACCTAACATTTTAATATGGCTTTAACTTGTGTGAAATAGTTATTTGACCAGTTAGATTTATTAGATCTTCAAATCATATATATTCGATTCATCGATAGTCAACCATTTAAACAGAATGCATACCTTTAAATATAATAATATTTTTGTAGTTATTTGACACTTTCTATAAAGAAAAAAGAAATATTAATATCTTTATAATTGTTAATTAAGACTTGTAAAGAATAAATATAAAAGAAAGAAAGGGAAGGATTGAACATTGCCTCCTCTTATCAGGCGTGGATATTGTTGACTGGCCTAACACACATTGATAAGTCGCACCAATTATTGAACGCATGGCTTCTTATATCATGTTTCTTCATTCTTTAATAATCACATATCAACACAATTATTCAATTTCTTTAGTATTTTCATCTCTTTCTATACATTTTAAAAAGTATATATAAAAACTTTCGAATAAAAATTTTGGAATCTATTTTCAGTTTCCCATTTTCAAGCCAAAGAAAAACTATTACTATTTTCAAGATATAATTGACATGGATCTTTTTATGATAGTGAAATAATATTTTTTAAAAGTTAGTTTTGTAAGGGTCGGTAACTGGATCTTAACTTGATATCAAAATTAACCTAATTACAATAATGGGCATTCGATTTGTGATGTAAACAATTCTACATTGCTAAATAAAATAGATTAAATATTTTATAAGCTAATTAAAATAGTTAGAACTACCTTATAATAAAGTCTAACTATATGAATTCTTAAGTTGTATCGATATGAGAAGCAAAGTTTGACTTAAAAACAGCCATGGAGGAATAATGCTCCACTAGATCCATATACACTTGCGTGATATGCAGGTCATCCATGATTTACGGTCAACATTTCTTTAATTGCTACTCTTTTAATATTATGTAAATAAAAAAATATATTAAAGTAAATCACCGCCGAAGTCGAGATCCAATTTGCTAGTTAGCTACTTTTAAGATGTGTCACGTGTATTAAATAATATACTATAGTGGTTAATTCAGCAACTTTTTGTAGGGGCATTATTTTGTTTTTGCTTATAATTTCTCGACCCTCTTCATTTTTAGTTTCTCAAAACCTTTTATATATATATATATATATATATATATATATGGGAGTGATCATATAAGAACTCTCCTTACCATGTGAAAATAAGAATTAATCTCGGTCATCCAATTGGTGATCCAACGCTCAAGACTAAATAAATCTCGTCTGCATTATAGTGTAGTGAAACATGCATTAAAGGATAATTTTGTGATATTTCTTCTCTCTCCTCTAAAATCATCCTAAATCTTTAAATGATCATATCTCCTTCGATTTAGATTATTTATTAATGTATCATATATAATTAAAGGTAATTTAATTATCTTTCAAACGAAATCCCTATTGCATATGTTTCGATTTAAAAATCATCGCAAAAAATGAAAATTAGTGATTATATGCATAATTCTCGTAACAGTACACGAATTCTTATATAATGAATGGAGTTGCACAATATAATGCATGAAGTTAAACTATATAATGCAGAATATGATAAATAAAATGCAATAACTTTTTTCCTGCAAGATAAAAAAAAAAACCATTATCTTTGTATAATGTAGATAATATCATAGTTGTTATAAAAGTTGATCATATATTACTTGATTTTAATTATGTATTTTTTTTGTTATATTATATAAATGTATATTACTATATTATATAATGCATGTTTGTTAGGTATATAATGCATGTCGAGGTCAATATAATGCATGAAGTTATATAATGAATACAATAGCACAATATAATGTTTGAAATTATAGTATATAATGCAAAATATGATAGATAAAATGCAACATATTTTTTCAGTGAAATCATCATTCATCATTATATTTGCACTTGTTATGTATTATATAGTAATAACATATGCATTATAATTAAATAATATAATTTTCTCTAAAATAAAAGTAATATCATGTATAATATGCATAATTCTCGTAACAGTACATAAATTCTTATATAATGAATGCAGTTGCACAATATAATGCATGAAGTTATTGTATATAATGCAGAATATGATAGATAGAATGCAACATGTTTATTTCAGCGAAATCATCATTCATCATTATATTTGCACTTGTTATTATATAGTAATAGCATATGCATTATAATGAATGTGATATAATTTTTCTCTAAAATAAAAGTAATATTATATATAATAGAGGAAGTAATGTCGTATAATGATAGTAATATTGTTCTAAAATAAGAGTAATATCATATTATAATGCAGGAAGATGTTTGTTATGTATATAATGAATGTTAGGTATATAATGCATGTTTCTTAGGTATATAATGCTTGTTTCTTATGCATATAATGCATGTTTGTTAGATATATAATGCATGTCGAATCTTAAAAAGTACAAAATGACAAAAATACCCTATAATGCAGGTTTTTTGAGATAAAATGCCCGAAAATTTTAATAAAATTCTGAGCGTTCATTCATCAAAATCAATGGCGATGATTGATTCTTATTTCTTATGGTAATAGTAGTTCTCACTGGATCGCATCCATATATATATATATATATATATATATATATATATAATATGAAAATAGTTCTTAGTGTGAGAACATGAAAATAGATAGATCGAGAAGTAATTAAAAAAAATGAACAAAATTAAAGATAAAAGTAAATAATATTTTAAAAAAATTGAAGTATAAAAAGTACAATGAAGAAAATCGAAAGAAAATAGAAGATAAAATGAAAATGAATTATAATGAAGTATTTTGAGTTTAAAATAAAGTATTTTTTTGAATGAATAGTTTTAATATTAAATTGAAGTATAGTGAGGATATAATGTAGTATTCTCATATTTTCACATTAAGACTATTCTCACCAGATTAAGTCCTTATATATATATATATATATATATATATATATATATATATATA